>CAJVPY010000352.1:0-28504 GCA_910591965.1 Dentiscutata erythropus | reverse complement strand
GTTATATATCCTAAATTATCGATAAATGCCGTTTTTATCTTATCGATATATATCGATTTTTTGCTATATATCGATATATATCTATATAAAAAATTTTCTGATACAAACACACTTGTTGAAACCAAAATTGATAAGATGGATATAGTTACTGGCAGTAACTATAAGCTAGTCTAAGCGAAAATAAAAACTAGCAGTTTCTTTATATATAGCAACCTATGCAGAAAAAGAAGAAAAAGACCAACAAGAAGAATTTTTCTATATTACAAAGCCACAAAAGAAGATTGTAATGCATATAGTAAGTGTGTAGAGCATGCACTATGTAGTAAAAAAGCACATGTTGTTAATGAAAACCCACAAAGTAGAGAAAGCAACATAGATAAGAAATGAGACATTATAAGTAATGCAATTCTACAAACAGCGTACAAGCATATACTATGGATTAGTACAAAAAAAAACAGAGATATAAGAGAAAAAAGCCATCCCAAAGTACAAGATTTACAAAGAAATTAAATTTCTATATTATTTGCAAAAAATGAAACAAGCTTATGTAGAGGAAAAAATAAGTACTTTTGACCAACTTAAGCTTAACTCTCGAATAGAAGAGATAAACCAAAGGTATCAATTACAGATCTCACAACTTCCAGAAGCTTGGAGTTAGGTAGAAGTGAAAGAGCTTAAAAATTGGGATAAAGTTTTAAGAAAAAAAGCAAAAGAAGAAGAGCGACAATCTAAAGCCAAAGAAATTCAGTATAAAATCAAACAAAGATTTAGTATGATGAGCAAAGACAGAAAGAAAATATTACAAAGTCTTCTACAACAAAGTAACATTAGATAGAGTACTCAAAGAGAAAACTGCATGCTATCAGAACCAAGAGCTTGTAAGCGATGATTATGAAGTAAAACAACAAGTAAATAGTCATTTTCAGAAGCAGTTTAGAAAGAGATCACAAAAATTTAAAGAAATTAGCCAGGAGTGGCAAGAAGAATATAAATCAAAAGAATGGACAAAAACAAGCTAGTATGAGAATATAATGAGCCCAATAGGCTTGGAAGAGTGGTTTCTAGCTCTTCGCAAAACACAAAATAAAACAGCATCTGGTATATCTGGAATTGGTTATATATTACTCAAGAAAATTACACTAGAATCAACAAAAAAATTGGTAAAATTTCTAAACATAGTTCTGAAAAGAAGAAAAATACCAAACAAGTGGAAACCGGGACAGCTATACTTAATTCCAAAAGGCAACTTTTGGGAGTATAATCTAAGCAATATAAGACCAATAGCCTTTTTAGAAACATGCAGAAAAGTCTTAACTAGAATAATACAAGTAAGATTGGATCAAATAATTTATAAAAACAATATATTAAAGAAAGCAAATTTTGTGGGTTTGTTAGAAGAAAGTACAGCAGCTCCGATACATATAATGAACAATATAATAGAAGAAGTAGCCAAGAAAAATAAAGAGCTTTGGATTGTATATCAGGACATGAAAAAAGCCTTTGACTCGATGAGCATGTTTGCATTTAGAAAAGCACTTGAAAGACTAAAATTTCTACTGAAATTAACAGATTTCATTATACACTTATATGAAGGTAGAAAGCTAAGTACAATAACAGAGTATAGCAATATAGCCTTTATAGAGGCAGGTGATAGAATAGACCAAGATGAAGTTTTATCTTCTTTAGTGTGAAGAATTTTCTACGACCCATTACTATGTAAAGTGCAAAATGCAAATCTGGAATATAAAATGAAAGTGGAATTTAATAAAACCAAAAGTAAATATAGTACCAAATTACTAGATTTGAAAGTTGGAGTATTGGCATATGCTGATGACACAACGTAGATAATGGGTGATTAAGAGAGTATGCAAAAGACAATTGATATCTTAGATGAGTTTTATAAACTAAATAATATAGAGATAAACCCGAACAAAACTGAGTTGGTTATACTAAAACCCAAAAAAAGAAGAGCAATAGCAGATTTGCATGTATGAGTAGGAACTTCTAAAACAAGAATAATGGCAAAAAGTTACACAGAAGCTACATGGTTTCTAGAGGTTTGGATATTAATGCAAAACCAACACAGATCAGATATGGGTAGAGCAAGAAAAGAAGTAAACAGGATAACAGGTTTACTAAAGCACAAAAAAATGTTGCTCAGTCAAATACTGTATATAAACAATGCAGTATTAGTGCCCATGCTCAAATACAGACTCATGCTCTCATATTTAAGTAAGAGTTAATGTAATAAAATATATCAGCCGATTTTACATTTAACAAAGTAGAAAATGACAATGCCATCTATAACAGCAAATATAGTACCAAAACATCCAGAAATGTTAAATTTTAAGAGTTTCTGGAATAGACATGTGGAGCATCTTCTTATAGAGTTTTTAGTAAGATTAAATGCAGGTGGGCCTCTAGAAAAATCAATACTATAAAACTCACCCAAGATCAATTAAAAAGCAGCTCTATTAGATGTATTACAACAAATGAAAATATGTTAGTGAAAAGAGAGCTAAAATTGAAAAATTTGGGAGTACAAATACTTTAACAAGCAAAATATCTTGGTTTTAAGGTAGAAAAAAATGATTTTACCAAAAGTATGAACATTGAAATAGCACAAGTAGTAAATAATCATGAAGTTGCAGAATTGCTAGAAAGAAACTAAATATATTATGAAGAAGCCAATATGAGCAAGCTAAGTTTATAAGCCACTTCATAGCTACTTTCAAAAGATGGCAAAGAAATGTATACATGGAAGCAATTAAAAATAATATACAACTTAGATAAAAGAGGAAAGAAAACCAAGTGGTTCGAGAAGTTAGAAAAAGAAATGATTGCAAATATAGAGACAAGAGAAGTTAAACCAGTATACAGAATCGAATCACACAATTACAATACACCCATGCTAGTACTAAATTCTGTAAAAGTAGACAAGAGGACAAAAGAATAGGTTATGTAGAAAAACCAAGCTTATGTAGATATAAAGATCAGAAAAATCAAAAAGAAAGTAGGAAAGTATACAGAAATAGAAAATTATACAGAAGGTGAAATAGTGCAAACACACAGGGGTGCAAAAGCTCTAAAGCACAATCAGAGCCACATATTAGAATTAGTAAAGCAAAAAGAATTGAGTAATATATCAAACATTATACAGAAAACTAAAAATGGCTCGCAAATAGTTTTAGACTCACATTATCTTGTTAAAGTGTTGAGAAAGAAAAAGCAAAAGACAATAGTAACCAAGAAAGAAATATACGAGAAGAAAAAAGAAGAGATGGTATTAGTAGAATGTGATAGGTGGGAAGTATATATTATTAGAAAAGTGGTAGAAAACATAGATATTAGAGATAGGCTTATAGAATATTTAGATCAAAATACTAGTTTAGATAGTTTAGTTTTTTATACTAATGGCTTACTTGGGATATGCGAAGTTTTAGAGATGATGAAAATGGGTTGTGGAATAGTGCAAGTCTCAGAAGAAGGACAAATCCTACATCAGATTGCTCTTGCGACAAAAAATTAGTTTTCATCAACCAGAGCAGAACTCGTTGCAATACTTGTTACAATATTAGTAACACCAAAATAAAAGAAAGTAGAGATAAAAACTGACAGTAAGGCATCTATATTATCAATTCAGAAAGGGTTTGAAATGCACAAAGTTAGATAGTGGATCAAAACCAAGAATAGTGATTTTGTTGCAATGATAGCAGAAGTGATCAAAACCAAGTAGCTAGTACTCGAACTAGTAAAGGTCACTCAGGGGACTTTTATAATGATCTAGCAGATATTAAAGTCAAAGAAGGTGCGGGCAGTGCAGAACTTTTAATTCCCAACACACTGAGTACAAAAGAGTTCAAACTAAAATATAGTTGGGAAGGCAAATTAATAGAAAAACCAACATGCTTTTTATTAAAATGCTAGGGAAAGTAATTAATAGAGTGGAATGGGTACATACACATGGTCATCAAGATGCCTCACATCAAGAAAAAAAAGTTGCACAACACTGGCCTGTATTCTACAAAATCTTGGAGAGTGGGAAAAAATAGCAAGACCATACTTTTGAGTCAAATACATAGTAGCTCTTCAAAATAAAATATATAAATAATGCATTACTAGTACTAGCAAAGCTCAATTAAAGAAGACCTGATCTATACAAGGCCCCAATATGTATAGTATGCAAGAAAAAAGATGAAAATATAGAACATTTGGTTAGCTGTGAGTTCTCAATGAACCTTTTAAGAGATATAAAAGAACAAGTAGTAGAAAGAGTTCTTGATAAAATAGTATCTGAAGACATAGAAGAAAAGAAAGAGTTAATACTTGTGGTTTTAGAAAAAGGTAGTATGCTCGAAAAGCTACAAAGAAGAGCTAGATGGATCAGAGGTTTAGTTACAAAAGAAGACTTCAACGATTTGCGGCAAAATTTTGACTCAAACAAACAAACTCTCAGTTTTATAAAAAAACTCTGGAAAAACTAGATAAAACAAGTCTATGAAAAGATATAGATCACAAGATGCAAACTAGTTCAAGAATAGGAAAGAAAAATTAGAATAACAAGAAGGGCAAAAAGAAGATCCAACCCAAGGTTCAAGGATAAAATAAACAGAAAAAAAAGAAGGAAAAAAGAAGAAAGTGAAGATAGAAAGGGGGAGACAAGAAAATCTAAAAAAGAAAGCAAAACACATTGGGAAGATACACTAGATCTAGCTAAAGAAGCAGTTTTAGCTTAGATTAAAGAAGGCCAACGTGCATTATGGTGGAAAACTAATTAGTAGTCTTGACAGTATCAACGAGCTTATATCAAAGCAAGTTGGTACTAAGGTATATTACAGTACTATATAGGTAAAAGGCATTATAGTTACTAAATGAGTGCCACCAAGAGAAAACCCCTAATTGGGCTTTTAATTATATTTTGTACCAGACATATTCTCTAAGAAATTAAATAGATTTTGTCTAGTATAAAATATAATTGAAAGCCCGATTAGGAGTTTTCTCTTGGCGGCACTCAAATAGTAAAGATCTTACCTGGGTCAGGTTATGAATTTCTCAGTGTAGAAAATAGGTAAACTCAAATCACAAGCAAGATCGAAAATTTTTTTCAATACAAAATCTGAAAAATTTCAATTTAAATAATTGAAGTACAGCTGTTCTCTGTACTAACAGCTCTAATTAAGTATCATTGCATCAATTTTAAGGATTAATTTCAAAAACTTTATGAATTTCTATTTGACCTGTTGACCCGGGTTATAACCCGGGTCAATACCTGACCCATCTGGGTTGGTATTTTCTGACCCAGATAAGAGCTCTATATATGGTTTATCACCCTTTAGTTCCTTAATATATTATAGATACTTCAATTTTACAATTATTTATTACCATGCCAGAGGCACGGGTCATACACTAGTTTATATATTAATATAGCAAAATTTAAAAAGTCGATTCTTTGTTATATGATCAAAACAAATTTTATATATAATCACACCTCTATATAATCACGAAATTTACTGTGCCCAAAAGTGTGATTATAAAGAGGGAAGACTGTATTTCCCAATTCTAAATTCACTCTTTATTATCAAGAGTTTAATTTTCGTTTATAAATTGATATTAATTATAAATTATATAATATGTACAGTAACTATAAAAAATAGCTATTGACCTTATACGTACCGTACAGCACAAAAAGAAATTCACAAGATATAACAAATATATAGTAAGTAATCCAATTAGACGAAGCTCCCTGCAATATAAACCATAATTAAAATTGTATACTATATATATTACGTTCTTGTAAATAAATTAATTATGCATTGCTGTAATAAAGTCAGAAAAAAAATTAAGCGATATAATATATATAAGACCATACAAAGTTAATTACTTGGTTTTCATAACATGAAACTTTTAAATAGACCCGGCCGGCCGGCTTTTTTTTTTATAGCTGTTTTCATAAATTCTGGAACAACTGAAAAATTGCCGATGACCGAATCTGAATTCAGCCGAGCCGGTTACTTATTGATTCCGATTCGGTAACTTATCGATTCGGTCATCGGCAATGTTTTCAGTTGTTCCAGAATTTATGAAAACAGCTGTAAATTTCATATATAAAATTTTATAAAATTTATATGATAAAATATATAAAAAATTGTAGTAGATATTGTTAAAATGATTCAACCCATTCTTGAATGATAGCATGGAAATGAGGATGGTGTTATATTTAGAAACCGCAGTAAAACGCGTGGATTATGTAGTGTGACGGTCTACGTTCGTCATACACAGATCATTTATAAGTAGCACGTTCCGGGAGCATTGATATTTACTATTTTATGAAATACATTTATCGCGAATCTATTAGTAATGTTAATTCATATTTCGTTTCTTTAAAATTACAAAGCAATTTTATACAAATATTCTGCAAATAGAAATAACAATAATTTACTTCCGAGCAATAAAAACTCCACAACAACGATTCAAAATTCAGGTATGTTTGTGATCGATTTTATTTAAGGAGAAAATTGAAAAAATCCTAATTATTTTTTCAAAATTTCCATATGATTATGTAAATTTTAAGAATGAAGGGTAAAAACAGTTTGAATCAACAAAAGAACGAAAGCGAAACTTTGTGCGATATAAACATGGACGTTATAAGGAGTCAATATAATTCTACGGGTCCAATGGACATGAGATCATTGTATGGATTTAATATACATTTATCTTTACTCTCCTCTTCAAAGTCAATTTTTAAACATATTCTTGTTCAATTTTGTAGTTGTATCAGAGCAAAGAACCAACTACGAAACTTGCTAACAATTTTCCAATTATATATCAGCGATACGAGGGATCCTACTAGAGATGCAAAATATTTTTCGAAATGGGAAAAGAACCTAAAAAAATTAAATGGATTTATAGATCAAATTAATCGTAACGGATCTAATTTTGAGCTACCACAGGAGCTCAGAGGTTCAAAATTGTCGACATTATCAGCTGAAAGTATAAATAAGGCTTACGTATTAATTAATTCTATGAATGGTGCTAATTCCCATACGGGCAATAATCCGGAACAACCTTCATGTCAGAAGATAACCCCTAATCGTAATAAATGGAGAGAAGAAAAACCCGGACACATTGTGTTGTTAGATAGCGATGAAGATAACGATGAAGACAACGAAAATGATACAGGAGACAAGTCTGATCCAATGGTAATTATTTTAAGCGATGATGAAACGACATATACTACCGATCGACCATCAACTTCAGGTGTCTCTGTTACTACTGCTCAAAAATCAAACAATCTATCGAATACCGAAATACAAATAAAAGAAGATATACAACCTTGTTATATGATCTCAACACCAAAAATGTCTAAGAAATATGACTCATTCCGAATTTTAGACGCTGGAAAAAATGAGGTATTACTTAGTTTAGGATACAATGTTTTACTATTTTGTGGCTTAATCTTATTATGTCGGCATCTTAATTCGTAGCTTTATATTAAATTAGCCAAGGAGAAAGGTACATTCTATTACACACAATCGCTTTGATAATATTCACTTATTAATTCATTAATTTCTTATTTAAAAAGAATTAGAGAAAGCATCCGTATTAAAAATGAGAGTTGTTAAGATACAAAAAGCAATAGATGATGATAATAATGGTCGCATTTTGGTATTGCATTAATTGTTCGTTTTCGATTTCGTTATTTTAGGAAAATGATTTTATTTACTATGTAATTTCTAAACTAGGAACAAAAAATCAATCCTCCAAAGGTTCTGGACCAGACAATAGAATTGCTTACTTATTTATCAAAGCACGATATAGTTTCAGATAAAGATACAGAACTTGTTAGTACGGTAACTAATTCAAGTACAACTGAAGTGGTATATTTAATCATTCTATATGCCCAACTGTAACAATGTTCAATGAACAAACGATAATCTAATTTCTTGTCATTAGTTGTCTCCTGAAATAGGAATAATAAATAAGTTTAAAAAATTGAAGTCGTTCAATTTTAAATGTGGTAGTGGTGATGTTAATGAAACAGCTTTGAATTGCAGTAATCCACAATCGTAATTATATTTTCGTTTCGTTAATGCATTTTGTCATTTCTATCATAATTAACAAAGTTTATGAAAATAGTCCAATCCTTGCTGTTGCATACATTGCTTCGCGAGATCCGCGTTATAATCAACCGGGCAACTTGCAGTTCCTTGACATCGCACGGGGTAAAATATTTTTAATTCCGCTTTTTTTTGAACTAATTTAGACATGATACGACTTCCAAATTATAACATAATGTCTAGGAGAAGCATATAATCTTTATGGACATGTTGCACCGGATTTAAAATCGAAAGCTGGTAAGATGTTTAAACATCTTTTTTTTCATGTTTATATTAAATTATATTCTAATTAATTTTTTTTATTTTTTATTAAGATCTATGGACATCAATTACAGATGTTAAATTTTCGCCTGACGGGGAATTTATTTTCTCCGCATCTACTGATGCTACTATCAAGGTATTTATCGAGATTTTGTTAAGCTTTTTGAGATCTTTCTTATATGCGAGTTTTTTTTTAAGATTTGGCAAATAGATGAAACTAGGAATTTTAAGAAACCCTATGATACAAAAGGTAACAATATGATTGCAAACTCAATTATATGATTTAATTCACAAATTAATATTAAAATACGAACCCAGTATGTCAGTCACAAATAAATCGACTAGCGGTCAGCCAAAAACCAAAAAACGGTTCCATGTACCAATTTGCTTCTTGTGAAGACTCCGGGTATTTATTTTAAATTTATATATTAATTTTAAAGTATTCGACATGAAATTAATCTTTTAATTTATAGTTTAGTTCAAGTCCACTCTATAAGGAAAGACCAATATAAGTTTATTTTGTCTTCTCAAGGATTTCAAGAAGATAAATGTTACAGGGCTGGAAGTGACGTTTTATTCGGACCGGAGAATTTTCTCATTGTTGGACACAATGGTCTTTCAGGTGACAAACAAGGTGTTGTTAAGGTTTGGGACATTAATACAAGAAAAAGGGAATCCTATATGAAATGTTATTTTTCAAGTGGCATTAGTTGTCTAGATATGTCCCATTATGGTAAGTTTACTAAGTACGAATTCTATTAAAATGACAACTTGTACGCATTTAGTTGTATGAAATACAATTGTTTTTATCCTATTAATAATTTAACTGTGACATAATATATTATTCTATATTATACAACATGAGATTATAAATATATTGTTAATATGAAAATTGGTTTGCATGGTGTCAAGTTATCAATAATTGCTTTTTATTTTGTAGGAAAATGGGTCGCTTGCGGAACTACTGGTGTTGATAACGAAGAAGGTGATGGGCGCATGTGGATCTGGAATTTACAATGCGGCTCGAAGGTATACTGTGCAACTCAAGAGAGAGATGCAAATGTGATATCAATATCACAAGATGATAAATATATAGCTCTTGGTGGAATATCCAATACTGTCTATGTATTTGATCCAAGAAAAATGAATATGTTACTATATGCATTTAAGCATGAGGGTAATCTAAAAATTTTATTTATTTTTGTTTACTTTTTTTTATAATATTTTATATAAATTATTTGCTTTTATTGTAAACCTAAGATCCAAATGATGGTCTTCTTCATGATGGAATAATGTCATTACATTGGATTCCAGATAGCAGCTTGCTTATAAGCGGGGGTAATGATAATTGTGTAAGAATTTGGGATGTAAATAAATGCGGAAAACAAAATCCTTTAGTTTATCAGTTTACAGAGCATGATAGTCCTGTTACTTCTGTTAGATTATCACCAGGCATGTTTAAGTTTAATATTTGTTTATGGATTGAAATAATTTTTAACAATTCAACTGTTTTTGTTATTTTTTAGATCTTAGTCTTATGACTGTTGGAGTTTCTACTGGAAAAATTTATGTGTATTCTTCAAATGAAAGTTTTATTCAAGCTGGTAATAGACTTAAATATTTGTAAACATAATAGATTTTGCAAATAACTTTAATTACGTTTTAAATAAAATTTTGCAAAATATGTAAATAAAAATATTAAATAGAATTGACTTTTATATATATATGCTTTTTGTATTAGAATTAATTGTTGATGTTAAAATTTAAAATTAGGTTTAAATTTAAAGCTATTAAAGAGTATTAAGTAATTTATTGCAACTTATATAATGATATATAATTTTACTAGAATTAAACACTATATTGTAACCATGGCTATTTGTAGTTGCATTTTATAATTTTTATAATAATTTAAAATTTTACTAGATAACTACAATTTTACTTTAACTTAATTTTAATCTATATAATTATAAAATTTTATTTTTATAAAAAAATATTTTAATATAGTGGCTAATATCTAAAGCCAACATATTTTATATATAGGTGCCAATTTTTTAGCTGCAGTATAATCTAATTGTCCAATAAAAATGCAAAAAAACTTAATGCAATTATTTTAATTTTTGTTAATAAATTCAAATTTTGTTATATTTTTTTATATATAAATACTAATTTTTTTTTTTTTAACAATCATGTCACAACTTTATTTTTAATATAAATTTTACATTTTCTACAAAATGTAATCTCTACTTATAGCTATACTATTTTCAAACTAAAATGTAGCTCATCCAGTTTCCTATTGGTATCTATGTGCGACTTGCCAAAGTAGAAATAGCTTTGCTGCTTCTTCTTTATCTACCTCAAATAATAAATCCACAGTTCATTAGCCAAGATCTATGGCCTGTCATGATCTATTAATTTTTATTTTACTTAAACTATTTACTGGTCCAAACCCAATTATTTATCTCTTCTATTACTATATCTAATCTATGTTTATAATTGTTCCACCAGGTTAATTTATTTCTTTTTCTCTCAATCTTATCTATTAAGGGTGGATCTTCTAGACTGATTCCATGTGTTCTTCTTGATTTGGAGCCTATTAAAGCAGATTTTTTTTTCTTTTTTTTCTAGGATTTATTTGTAATTCCTTTTCCAGGATGCTACTTCATTACATCTTTGAAGCCAAATTGTTTCTTAGAAGAATGTATACCACTTGGCCTACTAATCGAGAATTATTACTTCAGAAATTTGGCTTAAGACACTATTGATATAAATAATATTAATAGATCTGCTTTGATTAACCCTCTTGCTATTTGTACTGTTTTTCTTTTACCAGGTAAAGAGTGTTCAAAGAGAGCTTCTTCTTTGTATATATATCTAGATTAACCCAAATTTTCTTTGCAATTGCTTGCTCTTTGTTTTGCCACCTGTCTTTATTATAACTAGATAATCAAAGTTTTTTTCTTCTTTCTTGCATTTTCTACAAAGAGCTAATGGATATAGATCTTCTCAATTTTTTTTACCAGTATAAAGTATTAGAAGAAAACCATTTAAGCTTTTAAGTCTGAAACTTTATTTTTTGTTTGTTTTAAAGGACCTTCTTTTTTCTTTTTTTTTTTTATTCTACAAGTTTCTAAAAATTTTTCAGTTCTGTTTTACTAGCCTTCTTGAGTAAATTATGTTTTAAAGTTATTTATAAATAATCATTCAAGCTTGTAAAAAATATATGAATTTCTTAAAGAAGCTATGAATTGGAGTTTCAATTACTGTATTTTTCCACATTGGTTTAAATACTGTTTTCTGCAATATGTTTGTATTAATTTTTGTTGCTTCAACTTCTTTTGTACCCTTTTTTGCTACCCTATCTGCTAAGTTATTTAATATATTACCTGCATGTGCTTTAACTTTGAAAAGGTGTATATTTAAATTTTTGGTGCTTAGATTTTTGGTGATAGCTCCTAGGATGTTCAGGTTTTTGATTTTGCATCACAAACTTGTACTTTTAGTTTTTTAAATTCTCTCTACTATCTGTAAAGATGTTTATTTTGAAGTTGCTTGGTGAAATTAATAATGCATTTAGGATTGCTATAAGTTCTGATCTAGTTGAAGGAAACCACTCTTGAATTCTACTTTTAATTTCTCTTACTATATTACTCTTATAATCTATCTGAATTATCTTATATCTTACTTTATACTTTTCTACACCTCCTTCTCCAAGTAAGCTGTCTGTATAAAATATTAATTATTTAAAGACCTGATTTTCTTTTGCTGCTTGTATTAGCTCCTACTGCTTATTACTATTTCCTATTATATTTTTATGAGTTGCATTTTCCAGTTTTTAATAGAAATTTAATGCACTATTTCTGTTTTTTCTTTTCTGAAACTACCAAGTCTGAGGAATTCGAAGCTAGTAGCCATGGCCTAGTCTTTTTCCTTCTTTTGTTTAATCCAGAAGCTTATATCTTCTAATTTACTTTTTTCTGTCTCTATAATGTTAAAAGTGAAGACTATTTCTAATCTGAAAGAGATATTATAAGACTTATTTTCTTTGTTTTTTTTCTGTTCATTTAGTTACTTGAATCTTGTTTTATAAAAGCTTTTTTTGAATTCTTCTAATAAAACAAGAATTGTTTTCTTTTTTTGTTCCTACTATCTATTCTTTTTTTGATTTTTTATATGATAGTTTTCTTTTTTTTTTGTATATATTTAATTCTTGTTTATTTTATTTGCTTGTCTTAGAGATTTTTTAATCTTACAAGAAGTTTTGTTTTGAAGTACAATATTTTTTAATTTCTGAAACTATAGTGAAACTTTTCCTCTAGTTGCCAAGACTCGCACTCTATGAATTTGTTACCAAGTAAGCAACAAGTTGTTGTATCTTGAGATTATTTGTTCCAGATATCATAAATTCAAGTTTTTTAAAGTAAGACTACCTTTATCCAAGTCTTTTTTGCGAAATAGCCTATGTAGTTTATTTGTTGTACCTTTTTTTGGATCTATGTTTCAGTCTTCTTTCCAATTCAGGATTTTGATACTGATTTTAAGTTCTTTTAATGCTACCAGTATATCTGTGTTAAGGTTATTTTTCTATTTATAGCATTTTATTTTATTTTGATCAAATAACTATACTAGCTTTGTGGATCTTAATGTGAGCTAAGCATCTTTTAAATACAATCTAGTAAAATCTCCTACTAAATTTGGATTATTAATTCTAATTACCTATTCTGAGATTATGTATTCAGTATAAAATTGTCATAGAGAGTTAATTTCTCATATATCTCCTTGTGTCAGTATGAAGTCAAATGCAGTTAAGGCCATTTCTGCTTTCTATTTTGTAGCTCGTAAGACTGGTTAATACAGTTTTTCACATTCTTTTTTAGTTAACAATGTCAAATTCAGCTTGTATTTAGCTTTGGGAAGAATTACTATATTGTTTATATATCTTATATATTTTATTAAAATTCTCTTTTTAAGTAGTAACTAGGCTATTTGTTTAATTTCAAAACTAAGTTTCTTTTTAATTATTTGTTTAGTATCTGCTGTTGTAAACAGTGTTCAAAATTTTAGGCTTAATTACTGTTCTTATAAGAACAGTGTTATAACTTTAAATATAATATGTAAATTTATTAATTAAAATATTTTAAAGAAAGTGCTATTTATTATCTGATTTTTTGCTACTAAGTGGCTATTCTCCACTTGATCATAAATGCTGCATTTTAATTGGCTAAAAAATATTAAAATTTTTTAAAATTTTGACCTTTAATACTAGATAACTTTTGACCCAATAGTTTGTTTTGAATAATTTTACTACCAAAATGTCTATCTCAATAAGATGATTTTAACAAGCCCAAAATCATAAAATTCTAAGATTATTATAAATTTGTATTGCTTTAATTATATTAATAATTTTATAATTTATATATTAATACATATATAAAGTAATACAAATCTATAACAATCTCAGGATTCTGTGATTGGAATTTGATGATTTTGACTTGTTAAAATAGTCTTAGTGAGAGAAACATTTTGGTAGTAAAATCATTCAAAACAGACTACTGGGTCAAAAGTTATTTAGTATTAAATTTTGAAATTTTTTATAATTTTAATAATTTTAACTAATCAAAAGCTATTATTATATTAGGATCTGATATTTTTCTGACCCCACTCTAAAAATCAAGTAATAAATAGCATTCCTTTAACTTATGAAATATTGTAATTTACAAAATCTTTTGAAAACTCTTTCTGATAATCACCTGGACCAAAATTTCCCACCAAACAAAAAACCAAAATTTGTTGGAGAGGAGAAGACGAGGCGGTTTTTGTAAAGATCAACCTTTTGATTCTAAAGAATCCTTTGCATATTCGGCATGCAAACCAGAAGCGTTAGGAACAAGATAACTGGCAAGAGTTGGTGCTCTTGCTTCCAAAATTCTGAAAAAAAGGTGTTCATGAGAAGTTGGAGCCTTTTTGTCAACGAAGTAACTCGTAATACAAAAGAATAAAATAGAAAGAGAACAACAAATAGGTTTTTCAAACAACACTTTCTGGAAATTTGGAGACTTTTCTTGGAATAACATACATCATGGCTTGGTTTGAAAGGAGCCTTAACATGAGACATGGGAAAAGGGATCTATTATAGGCACGGCACTTGTCGTTTAGAGGTAGTTCTCATATGCTACCTGCCGACAAGCTCAGAGTTTATTACTTACCAAAAAAACTTAGTACTATGCAGGCTTGGGTAGATATTTCTTAGGTGTTTCCTCTTGGTTTTTTTACCTCCCTCTCGCTTTTGCTGTTTTTTTCAAAATTTTCGAAAAAAAGTAGACATTTGGGCTCACCCCCCTCCAAAAGATCGGTATTGTTTACACCTTCCTAATTCGGACGTACTCAGTAGAATGCAACCATGTGTTTGTTTTGTTTATCAATACGGTACTACGATATGGAGAAGAGACCGATACCCCCATTTAGGAGATACCTGAGTTTTGTTAGTGTCCGGAACGAGTTCTCTACGATAAGGTGACGTCTTACAATCAAGATATATTAATTAGTTGCAATTATTATATAATTTTTATTCTTATGCCTGGCACAGGCTATAATAGTGTGTCATGGCTACTTTTCTTTTTTTTCGCTTTTTTCATCTTTGTTTATTTATATTAAATTATTTTAGAATTTGTTAAAAAGTTTTTTTCCCACCATGAGATGTTTTTTTTCTAAAATATTTATGTCTTTCATAAACATGACTTTATTTTTTTTACTTTTATATATGAATAAAGGTTTTAATTATATTGTCGGGCTTAGGTGAAATAAGTTTGAAAGAAGGGAGAGGTAGTCATAATAGGTGGCAAGAACCAGCTGTTGAGAGCCAGGTCATATCCAGTCACAGAAGAGATCCGGAAGTAGGTAAATCTTGCTATAGCAGGTTAAACATAGATACCAAGTTGGCAACTGAGTTAGTTGTAACTTGTAATTTAGATAGCACTAGATAAATGTAGGTAAGGCACTTGTCATTTAGAAATAGTTCTTATATGCTATCTGCTGACTTGTTTAGAGTTTATCACTTACCTGTTATAAATCCTATATGTAAATCCTAGTTGTAAAATTTTACTAATTCTAGATGAGTTGTACAAAGCCTAATAAAGTTATGGCATGACTGCCGAATTTGTTAAAAAAAAAAAAAAAAAAAATTAATGGAGATTTAATTTGGTTAATATAATTTGTTATTTCTATTGAAAAATTAAAATTAAAAAAAAAAAAATTTATAGTTTCAATTTTTGAACCCGGCCGGGTTATGTAAACTAAGAAATTTTTTTTGTATGGCCTTATGTATATTACTATTAATATAAAATAATATTAATAAGTCATTAATATGTATTATATTACTATTAATAATACATTGTTGTTTGATAGTTTTTTTATTTTTATTTTTATTTTTAATAAGTTGCGTACACTATCACTTAATTTTGGGTTGCGCAGTTGTCAAATTCTAAATCGGGCCGATACTAAATCTGACCCTAAATATAAATTTGGTCAAAATAACACGCAGCTGTTAATAGTCTAGTTTTGAACTAGTTTATAATAGCCTATAGTCTTAAGGTTAGAGCAACTCAATTTTTTCCATGTCTTAAAGACTAACTGTAGTCTATTAGTTAAGCCAAACCATATAACATCCCTACACGCAGGCTATTACAATACCGTGTGAACGCCTGTTATTTCAAAATAAAGTACAGTACGTAGACAAATAAAATTTGAACACTTCATATGTTTTTTTATGACACATTTAAATGCTAGGAACAGGCTTGAATATTTTGGCTACAAAAGTTTAACCACTCAGTTATGTCATAAAAATAATTGCGCATGATTTTAATCACTATGACCGAATAATTATGAAATTATATCGTGTTGATTAGCAAATAATACTGTATTTAAAACTCTTTGATTTACTCATGATTCTCATTCTCATCAGACAAAAAAAAAAATGAATTTGATTTCACACAACTCATCAGGAAAACAAATTTCAGCTTCTGATCTTGGATGGTTTTTTGTATACAATTATTACGCAACTCTTACAACTAGACCGCGCGATCTTTACCTTTATTATGGGCGCAATAGCAGATTTACTCGAGGTGTTAATGGAAATAACGCAGTGTCGCAGGTGGTCGGGCAACAAGTACGAATTTTGTTGTTATGTCACGTGATTAATGTTTTTCAAAGACATCTTATTAATGCTCGATGTGAAATAGGCCATAAAACAATTATTTTCTCAACTTCATTTAGAAAATAGTCGCGCGGACATCTCGTCTGTTGACACACAGCCTTCTTCACACAGAGGATTGTTCGTTCAAGTGATTGGGTCGATTTATAATTATGATTCTCAAGAATTCATGACTGTTGCTGACGATAATCCAGAAGATGGAACCATAACTGATTCTTCGCCTGACTGCATTTCTAGCAAAAATAAGCATTTCGTCCAAACATTTTTTCTTGTTCCTTGGGAAAATGGGTTTTATGTATTGAATAGCGTTTTAAGATTTTTAAATTGAGTAATACATTTGTGTGAACGAATTCTTTTGGGTATACATTCAACGTAGCCGATAATACATTTAATAGTGAACTTTCGATTTTATAATTTTAAGAGAATCTTTACCTATGTCATTTGAATATTATTAATGCACAATCTACGCTAAACTATCTGGTAAAAGTATTGACTTTTTCCTTTTTCTGGACATTGTGTAGTTATATTTTTATGGACTACTAGAAGAATTTATAAAAATCGAGACAAACGTAAAGGCTTAAAAATTTTAAGCTGCGTTTCATATAGAAAGATTATTATTATAATTGGTTCTGTTTAATATTGAAGTTTCTATTAGCCATCGGTAAATCACATCTCTTCGATAATCTCTGATAACGTGATATAGTCACTAAATAGTAGATTAGATGCAATGTACTGTCTTATTTTTTTTTTTACCTCTCTGTCACTTTATAGTATATTTTACGGTGTGCCTCCTTTCGTCGTTATACGGTGTTTCCTTTCGTTGTTTTACGAAGGGAACACCATAAAAAGACGAAAGAAAGCGCATAAAACGATGAAAGAAAACACGTAAAAAGACGAAAGAAAGCACCATCGCTTTCTTTCGTCGTTTTACGGTGCTCTCCTTCGTCATTTTGCGGTGCTTTCTATAGTGTGGTGTGATGTGTTGTGTGGTACCATTTCGTTTGTCATAGAGTACTTTTCTATAGCTTCTTTTACGGTGCCTTTTTTTCGTCATTTTTATATTTGTATCCTTTCGAAATTAGCGCTTTCTTTTATTGAGTATGAATAGACTATTTCTTAGGTTCAGTGTGTTCTTTCAAATTTCGTCGGATTTCGATGCATTTTTTGATGTGTTATATTTTTTGAGCTTGACATGTTTTTTCTTCGGGTTTAAGTTTTTTAAATATTTCGGAATATTGCAAAAGGCATTTTTTTGACATAATAGCAAATTCGTAAGTCTTACAAGTTTTCATCGAGTTTAGCAGTGTTTTTGTGAGATTTTTTTTTGTTGAGTTTAGCAATGATTTTTTTTATTGAGTTTAGCGAGATTTTTTTGTTCATTTTTTATAATAAATAAAACCAATTTTTTAAAAAAAAAACTTTCAAAAAAAAATATATATTACTAATTTTTGCTTTAAAATTTCACGTTATGAAATCTATTGTATAATATTGTAATATGGTTTTTTTTTTAAAAAAAAAAGAAAGGTTAAAGAAACTAAAGTCGTTTGCGATGTCACGTTATTAACTTTGTCGAATTAGAAATGTGATTTACCGATGGCCAATAGAAACTTGAGGTGAAATTAGTAAACGCTAATATTGATAATGTGAAAGTTTTCCACTTCGTATTTGATTATCAAAACCATACATAGTTCTTCCTCTTCGTTTGAGAGCCAACAATATTTCCATTACGCCAACAGTCTTCCTTCGTTCATACTCAACATAAGAAACAACATCTCGAAGAACGTCGGTTAGAAAATCTTTTAAAGCGCTACGCGCATTTTCATATATATCTGCAGAAATTCGTTTTACACCACCACGACGAGCAAGTCTACGAATAGCCGGTTTCGTGATGCCTCTGATATTCTCGCGCAGAAGTTTCTAAAAATCAACGGATTATTCGATTAGGTCAAATTTACGGCACATCATGATCAACGTATCACTACATAACAATTGTCATGATGCATAACGTTATATTTGTGTGCTGGCTCGATTCTTCTCCCTTTTTTTTTTAGATAATCATCGAGGACAAAATTAAGGCGCGTACTTACTCTGTGCCGTTGAGCGGATACTTTTCCGCCTTTACCCAAACCTTTACCAAGACCCTTACGGTCTTTACCACGTCCATCGATAGCAACTTTGGGCATTTCGATATATACGTATACACAAATATAAAACGGTTTTATATAAAACGGTTTTTGAAAAAGTGATGTTTGAAAAAGAAAAACAACGTGCTATTTATTTATCTGCAAAATTATCTTTCCGATCAATTTTTTTTGCTTGTGCTTTGATTGTGTAATCAATCAACTATTTTAGATCATTTGTGTAACATTATAACTAATTTTTCTAAATCTTTTTAATTTAACCAATCAAATTACAGAGATTAAGTGTAATATAAAATTAATTTTTTAAACTTTAGGCAATTTTAAACAAATTGGCCTAAAATCACTATAAATTAAATTTGTCTATAATTTATTTTTTTAATGTTATTAAAATAAAGTTTTTAAAAAATAATTATTAAAAAATAAATTACTAAAATATATTTATAATATATATTTTATATATACTATTTATATTATATTATTTTAAAAACAGTAATAATTAATATAGTTTACTCTTGTTGGTATTAAGATTATGGCAAATATACAATTAGCTATTGCACTTTTGGCACTATCTATATTAAATGTTTGTATCTGTAACCCAAACTAGAATTACTTATTTAAATTTTCTAATTCTAACTATTTTATAGTATAGTTAAATTTCTCTAAGTGCAATATATATAAAAATTTAACCAAATATACATTTAGAGAGATAAAAATTTATAGACATAATATTAGTTGGACCCAAGAGAAGATATATATTTAGAGAGGTTTTTTATAGAATATATACTTAGGGAGATTGTATTTAGAAAAATTTAACTATAATATAGTTTTTAACTTTATACTATATATACAGGATTTACACAACTCTTTTCTGTACACATTTGGCAGAAATAGAGTTTTTAACAATACACAAAATAATTGCTTCAGGCAAGGAAAAAAACTTTTTCAAATCAAGCACAGCAAGGGCCAAGGCCCTTATACCAAAAAAGAGAAGACTCTTTCAACTAACACTTTCAAGAACAACTTACAAAAAACTCAAAATAACAGACCTGGTTAAGGTTATTAGTAAAGAAGAGAACAATAAAAACAACTTTCTCTTATTGAAAGTCAAGACTACAAACAACAACAATACTTCTGAACTCTTGGAGGACTCTATCAATGCTTCACAAACAGACAAGAAAAAAAGTTGGGCTAACTTGGTTCAACAGAAAAACTCTTGGGACCTTTTAATCACATCTCTACAAGTAAACAAAGAGGATAAACAAAATATCAAAACAAGACACGTGATCGAAAATGATCTAGTGGTCTCAGGCCCTTCATATGACCAACATGCAAATCCAGGGGTACAAATATCAGAGGATAATCTGTACAGACAAGTGGAGACTATTAACTCTACTCACAATAACAAGAAACTTCAATTTTCTCCTCCAAGGCAATGAGCAAACCTTTTTCCTAAACTTACGAGAGGACAGGCTACATACTCTACTTTCTCTCAAATCAAGTCCAAGAATGATAACATACTTATCATTGACATATCCCAACTTTTAAGCTCATTCAATAAAATCATTTCTCTCTTCATGAGAGTGCAGGAAATGATATTGTAGCAATTAAACAATATTTCAAAAGAGGATTATGCTCACAACTAGAAATTGTTTTTGCAAGCTTTGGCCTGCTTAGAGACTATGCCACAAAGGGAGTAAAAATCTTTAACAAGACTTATATAGGTTACATCCCAACAGATGCTCAAAAATCCTTTTTGTCAGTCAAGATTAGAAATGTACTATTAGGTAATAGAGATCAGGTTTCAACTCTTATCAAGGAAGCCTTTGAGGATATAGACAAAATCAACTTCATTAAACCTCTCTTAATTGAAGGAATCTATACTTAACGGATCAGTGGATCATTAATTTTGAAACCACAGATGATCCAAAATTAGAAAAGAATCTACTATGCTTCACTCATATAGAGGACAATAAGGTCACTACAGAATAGAAAGCAGCCCCTAGCATATGTTTTTCCTGTGACCAAGGTCATATTAAGAAGAATTGCAAACAGTTTCAAGAATCTCTTACTTTTCGAGACCATTATCGCAGAAGTAAAGAACAAGCCAAAATCACAAGTAACCTTTAAAGTGATAATGTTGGTTCTCCCAATATGGAAATCCCAGCTCCAAAACCAACTATAGAGAAAGTTGCAAAGAGAGAAATTCTCTTAGAATCAACAAATAGTTCCCCAAATGAAGGAAAAAAGAAGATTACTACTATTGCCTTATTAGAAGCGATTAAAGACTTGGTTAAATCATTAGTAACATTCTCTGCCCCAGAGGGAAAGATCCTTCTAAAGAGGAAAACATGATAACAGACAAAAACTCTAACTCTTCAGATTTTGTCCATACACAATCTCCAAAACTAAACTCCTAGAGTTTCAGGAATTGGTTATCCCAAGAGATGAGCTTACACTAAATAATCTCATTCAAGCTTATAAAGATCAAGGAAAATCCTCCAAGTCCCACAACAACGAATTAATGGATGCTGATAAAGAGGGCTTTATTCTGGTGATGAATAAGAAAAACAAAAAAAGATCATTAACAACAAAGTCAGACAAGTTCACATAAAAACATTTCCATACAAAAGGGCTAGAGGGAAGCATTTATCCTCAATTAATTAAAATAGTTTTTTATATTAGTAAACAAAAAAGTTTACATAGCAACCCTTAATGTAAAGGGGTTAAACAATCAAGAAAAATAACGGAAAACTTTAACTTTACTAAAATAATATAAATTAGATGTAATTTTTTTACAAGAAACAAACACAGAGAACCAGAATACAGGAGACTTTCTTAAAAAACAATGGCTATTTGACTCAGTTTGGGCTAATAAAATGGCTATATTAGCTAGCAAGAAAGATATAAAACTTTCAAACCCTCAGATATCTCATGGAAGGAAGATCATATTAACAAAAATTGCTTATAAGAATCACCTCTTCCAAGTCACCAATATTTATGCTCCTTCAAATAGTAAAGACAGAAATGAATTCTTTAAAAGATAGACACCACTTTATAATGAAGAATCAATAAACATATTGGGTGAAGACTTTAACACCAATATAAACCCAGAAACAAACCGAGTTAATCAAGTACAATTAGATAAAATACACGTATAGCTTAAAAGACTTACTAACAATTTTGTTGACTCAGCATTTTTTGAAGAGAACAACCCTTTCCTGACTTTCTTCCAAAATACACAGAACAACCAAACTATGGCAACCAGATTAGACTATATCTTCATTGATGAAAATTATGTCTCACTTGTAGAAAAACAAAAATATTATTTGGCAACTCAAATCGCTTGATAGTTAAATGCATTTTAAATCTTAATGACAAACCAAAGAGTTCAACATCTTGGAGATTTGACAAACACTGTTTCAAAAATAAACTCAAAAAAAGAGGTTATAACAGAAATCCAATCCTTTAACTCAGTAGCAGACTGGGACTGGCACAAAATATGCATTTATCAATTATAAAAGCTTGCAGAAAGTTCAAAGCCCCAGAAAGCAGTTTGGCTCTCCTAAATAGAAAAATAACCAAATCAAAAGAAAAACTAGCAAGAGATCCAAGTTAAATGCATCTATATATAATGGTTAATAATTTGAATCTCCAAATTTAAAACAAACTGCTACAACTAGCAGACAGATAGCAAACATGCTCCAAGGCTAGTTGGGTAGAGCAGGGAAAAAAGTCGACAAGATATTTCTTCTCAAAATATAAGTTCAGAACTAATTGCTCAGCGCTCAAAGATATCAGAGACCATAAAGTTTTACCTAAGTTTGGCAATGATCAAATTCTGCAATATATCAAAGAACAATATACAAAGCTCTACAAAGAGGAAAGTATTGATTTGGATGCAGCAATAACTCTGACAAATGATCTTCCTACTATCCTATCCTCAGAAAATGTAGAACTTTCACGAGAAATTACATGAAAAGAAATAGTTGAGATGATTAGGAAACTTCCAAGTAACAAATCTCCTGGGCTGAATGGCCTTATATATAAGTTCTATAAACAAACTGAAAATGACATTGTTCCTGTTTTGAAAACAGTCTTTAACCATGTCCTTAATTCAGGTCTCTTGCCCAAATTGTGGCATAAAAACTTAATTACTTTCATACCAAAGAAATCAACAGATCTAAAGGATATTGACAACTGGAGACCGATCTCTTTGATAAACTGTGATACTAAGATCTTCATAAAGATTATAGCCACTAGATTAAATAAAATTTGCAACCTGGTAATCCCGGCTTACCAACAGGGTTTTGTTTCGAAAAGGTCAATAACAAATTCAGTATTGGATGTGCTTACAATAATGAGAAATCAGACTGACCTCACCAAGCAATATTGGCTTTTACTAGTGGACCAACAAAAAGCAATTAGTCCTTGAGAAAATGAATTTTAACCTGAAATTTAAAAATTTGGTTGAGAACTTCTTCGCTAACCAAGAGGCTCATATATTTGAATCAGGCCCCTTATCAGAGCCTTTCAGAGTAGGAAGAGGGGTAAGACAAGAAGACCCTCTTTTGCTATTACTTTATATTTTGGCCTTTGAACTCTTGCTTCAAGCAATTGACAAAAACATACAAGGCATATTCTCTCACAATCAGACATTCAAATCTATAGTCTATACAGATGATTTAACAATAGGAATAAAAAGTTTATCAGATTGACTTGAAACACAAAGGTTGTTTGACTTATATAAAAAGGCCTCAAGTGCAAAAATTAATAACCAAAAGACAAAAGTTGTACTACTTACAATAATGGCAAGAAGAGCTAATCTCCCAGACATAATTGATTTCAAGGTCATAAAAGAGATGGATACCTTCAAGCTACTAGGATATGAAATCTATACAAATAGACAACCAAAGAAAGACTTATAGCCCTCTACAATTACCAAACTTAAGGATATGCTTTCCAAACTAGCAGCAAGAAATCTCTCCTTCAAGGGTAAAATTTTAATTGCAAAGTCTCTAATACTCTCCTGCATTTGGTACACAGCCTACATTCTCTCTCCAAAAAAAAAACAAAGATCAGAGATAAACAACCTAATAACCCTTTAGATTAAGAGCAATTCCAAGATGCTCCCAAGATATGCAACTTATCAGCTCTCTTATAAAAAAGGTGGCCTTCAAGCTCCAATAGTTGGGAATATGCTAGAAGCCAGAATAATCACAACATAGCTAAAGCTAGTAACAGGGAATACTTTATGAGCAAAAATAGAAAGTTCAAGGATTACACAAGCTTTAAATAATAAAAGAAATGCCACAATATTACAAGTCTTTACTGAAAATCTAGTAAGATTCAAAGCTTGGCCTTCAGAATAAAAATCTTTTGTACTAGTCTGGAATAAAGCAAAGGGTTCAGTCTTCTCTCTTTCACCATAGCCTTGGCCCAGGAAGAATATATATATAAAAGAGAAAAGAAGTAGCTACTTTTTTGTACTATATATTATTATTTTAACTAGAGGTTGGAACCGGTTTTAATAATTCGGGTTTATCATATGAATTTTGTGATATTTTAGAAATTTATCCAATTAAATTTTAATAAATTCCAAAATATCACAAAATTCATATAATAAACCCAAATTATTAAAACCGGTTCTAACCTCTAGTTGAATGCTAATATTAATGTTAATAAGATAGACAACGCTGATAGAACTTATAATTGAATTGAAGCTAAAAAGAATAAACATATGATGAATATAAAGATAGAATATATTATATTGTATTATTTTTATAGAATTAGTAGAAAAGATTAATTATGTAATGATGATGCTGATTCAATCTATAATATTAGATGTTATTTTCATAGTATTTAAGCTAAAAAGAATGAATATCTGATGAGTAACGCCAATAAAGCATTAATATTGGATATTTTAAATTGAATCTTTATTAAATTAGAGCTAAAAAAGATAATTATACTATATTAATAAGTAATAATAATAAATTAAAGCTAAAAAGAATAAACATATAGTAAGTGATACTAATAGAATATACAATTTTAGATGTTATCTATTGGCTATTATAATGAGTAATACTAATGGAATCTAAAAAATAATATTGAATATTGTTAGTTTAATGGAATTGAGATAAATATATAATAATAATGCTAATGAAATATAATGTTAGGCATTGTTAGTTTCATAGAACTGGAATAGAAAAAGACAAATACATAATGAAAATATAGTGTTGAAAATGATAATGAGTGACGATGATGAAACCTATAGTGAAAGGGATAAATATATAGTAGGTAGTGCTAATAGAATACATAATATTAGATATTATTTATTAGCTATTTAATAGATGACACTGATAGAACCTATAAATAATGATTGTTAGTTTCATAGAATTAGAATAAATATATATAATAACACTAATGGAACCTATAATACTAGATATTGTTAGTTTCATAAAACTGGAGTAAAAAAAAATAAACATATAATAAGAACATATAGTGTTAGAAAGATAGAGTAATGATAATGAAACTTATAAAATTGAAGCTGAAAGGGATAAACATATAGTAGGTGATGCTAATAGAGCATATTGTTATCTTGTTGAGTATTTTATAAAGATGAAATTTATAATATTAGATATTGTTAGTTTTATATAATTATAGTTTAAAAGGATAAACATATGATAGTAATGCTAATGAAATATACAATTTTGGATATTATTTTAATAAGATTGGAGTGAAAAACGATGAATATATAATGAATAGTGCCAATGAACCTATAATGTTAAAGCTGAAAGAATACATTTTCATAGAAATAAAGATAAAAAAGATAAAATATAATAAGTTAAGCTAATAGAATTTATAATAATGGATATCGTTAGTTTTATGAAATTAGAGTTAAAGATAAATATATGATAATAATACTATAATATAAAAAGGATAAACATGTGATAGATAGTATAGATGTTAGGTGTTGCCATTTTATAAAAAGGTTAAACATAAATTTCATAATTTTTATCGTCTTT
This sequence comes from Dentiscutata erythropus, assembly GCA_910591965.1. Classification (NCBI taxonomy): domain Eukaryota; kingdom Fungi; phylum Glomeromycota; class Glomeromycetes; order Diversisporales; family Gigasporaceae; genus Dentiscutata; species Dentiscutata erythropus. The sequence continues at coordinate 2,757 of CAJVPY010000352.1, read as the reverse complement.
TTCATCAGAATTTTTATTGTGAGTTACTGTAAAGAAATTTTAACAAGTATGTAATTAAAGATTGAATTGTTAACAATAAATTACTATATATAATTTTTATATACACACTCTTTTTGACAATTACTCAGTCTAAAATTTTTATGAAAGAAAAACACAAATTTTGTTGAAGAGTTGTGGCCTAACATAGTGGTTTGTCTAGAGGTCAACGTACTGCTAGCAAGACTCCTCTAAAGGTAATATTCGAATGCAAGCCAAAAGCATAATTATACAAGATAACTAGCAGAAGGTGCCCTTGTATAAAAAATCTTGGTGAAGAAGAGGACTCTTACTCTTCGAACACCCCTCTTTTTTTGTCGACGAAGCTCTTAGGCTATATTTCTTTGAAGATACTGGAGAACAACAAAATATCCAGTTATTTTCTTCAAGCCGCACTCTTTTTATTTGGTCAAGTGATACCTTTTTACTCTCTTTTATCCTTCTATCAGTTTTCCAAAAAATTTCAACAAAAAGTGAGGATTTGGCTTACTCCCTTTAAAAGATCAGCATTGTTTACTTCTCAAATTCAGACAAATTAGTAAAATGCAACTACATGTTTGTTTATTGATGAATATGGTGCTTTTTTATAGAACTCAGCTTGGGAACTCTAATTATAGCAGCAAATGGCTTGAGACATGGGTTTTTAAATGATGGCAGCACCTGGCTTGAGATACAAATTAGAATGGGCAACAAAGTTATCTGAAGTTGGTGGAAAAGTTGAAAAGTAAATTTAATGTTAAGGTGAAGCTTTACAGTAGAGATATACAAATGTTGCATTTGTTATATAATTTTTATCAGCTATGTATAGGTTATAATAGTGCTTTTAGGGTTTTAGATTTTTTTTTTATGTTTTTTCTTTTTCGCAATTAGTATTTCTTTTTTCTTTTCTGTTTTTCTTTTTTTCTAGTTGTCTTCATTACTCTTTGTTGAAAAATTCTCTTCTTTTGTCTCATGTCTCTTAAGAAGAAGGAAGAATTAGAAGGGAAAAAAGAGATCCTAATACGTTATACAACAATCTGTCAAATGATCAAGGGGTATCCTTTGATGATACAAAATCTGAAGCAAGCTTTAGATCCCAAGTAAGACTAATAGTTGTTATAGCAGGTCGCATTTAATAGTACTTAGATATATCTGGTAAGTTTTTATTAGATTAAAACTATTTACTATATGAAAAATATATATACGTTGTTACAGTGTATTTACATAGCAGTTTATAATAATAAAGGCAAAATTACTTAAAATAAAAAAAATAAAATAAATCACTATATAATTTATGATAAAATCTAATATAAAACTAATATAACTTTATCTAAATTCCTATACTCTAATCACTAAACAAAGCACAATAAAATCTAATATAAAACTAATAATACTTTATCTAAATTACTTATATCAGTTATTATAATAGTCTGTAAGTATTGTAATTAAACTTTTTATAGTTAAATACTATACAAGTTACAATAGTAAAACCTGCTTACAAATTGTATTGATTTCATAATAGTAAAAGACTAAGTATAAATTTAAGAATACAAAAGTTGAATTTATGATGAAATAGTGAAATAGTAAATATATAGTATGTTTACTATTATATACTATTAAAGCTATTTCTTGTAGCTTAAGATCTAAGTTGTTGGAGTTAACAATTTAAATAATCTAAAAGTCACTTAGCAAAAAAAATTGTATACTAAATTTTTTTTAATATAGTAATATATAAAAAGTGTGTAAAATCTCTATTTTGTTGTACAAAATTTGCAAAAATAGATACATAGCATTATAAACAGAAAATACTACAACTATGTTTTTGATAATTTTGATATAAAATATCAAATATAGTTTCAGTTATTACTTAATATAGAAGTATGAGTCCTATGCTTTGCTTTAGACAATAAACTTGGTTTGTTTTAATACAAATTAATTTAATTAAAAGTATTTCACATATTCTAAATATAGTAATAAAAGTTTAAAAAAGTAATAGTTTGATAGGAGCTAATATATTTAAAGTAATCAGATTAAAGTATATTGTTCTAACTAATACTAATTTGATTAATACATTTCGGGAGTTAATAAATTATTTAAACAAATAATTTGGTATTTAAAATTCAATAAAGCAAAATATGTCAAATATTAAGTTTGATATAATTAAATAAAGATAAAAATATAGCAAGTTTATTACAATAAATTAGAATTAAATTGCAAATGTAATATATAAAAAATTGATTACTTTAGATAATTTGAATGAGTTTAAAATATTGAAGATAATAAAATTTAAAATAATTTAAGTATAAAATATACTTAAAATAACTAGTGGTAATCATCACCATCCCTAATTATTTTTAGAGTTAGAGTTAGAAATTAGAGAATTTTTTTTTTTATATAAAATAATATAGAGCTACTATAAGGGCCCAATAGGGCCCAATCTCAGTTTTTGTAAGGTTTTTGGGGTCCTGAACATTTTTTATTTAGAAGACCCGATCCCGTTTACTTAGTATATTTTTAAATATAAGTACTCTAGTAATGATCATCACTAGTTATAGTTAGATTTATTCTTTAAGTATAATAGAATCATTTTAAAAATATTTAAATAAATCTACTTTTACTACCTTTCTATATATAATTTTTTCTATTAATTTTATTTTTATTATTATTATTTTTTTTTAATATTTAAGGTGAGACCTTGCTCTTATCTTTATTAAACTTAATGAAAACTTTTTACATGATTGA
>CAJVPY010000351.1:0-28514 GCA_910591965.1 Dentiscutata erythropus | reverse complement strand
TCAAATAAACTCAATAAACGTAATATTTATTACAGTCATAAAGTATTATTATTACGATTTTTCTAGTATTTGGAATACGTATTCCATTGCCTTTTAAAATGAATATAATCCACCTCCAATTTATGCAATGGCTCGAAATTTTTATTATCGATCCATTTATTACTATTTGGATTAATCATGTTTTCATCAATGATTTTTTTGTTGCGTCTGGATTCAAAATTATAAAACCTTTTGCTCAAATAAGTAACCAGTTATTGTCTTCTGGAAGAGCATTCAAAATAAAATCTATAAGATTTTCTGGTGTAATTGCATTGCCTGATTAGTTTTTATAATTTTATTTTTTCATTTATCATTAGTGGAAATTTTGGTTACGATGAACAATGTGTATTTTTAGAATAGATTTTGTTTTTAAAAGAGTGCAATGATCGTTTACATTTTGAAGAATCGAAGAAAACAAAATCATTTCTGAATCTATTAATACTTTATTAAATATTATTATCATGATCCTAATCATGAAGAATTGACAATACCTCATGATTTTCGAAACTTTTTTGGGTGGCGATTTTACCCCGGTCGAGAAACTCTTGATAAAAGTACAACTAGCCACGTGATAGGTTAATACCATTTATATTTTTACGCTTAGGTTAAAACGTAAAAACTAATTAATATGAGCATTTAGCATTTGTTGTATAGTTTTTTAATCCCTAAGATTTCATCAACAATATTCGATACTTCAAAGTCTGAATTTCTACAACCTTTGCTTGATATCGGTTTAGATTGTGGTTTAAACTTTTCATAATATGATTCTGTCTTATTAAAATTAAAAGGAAAAATAAGGTCTGCTACATCTTCGAGATTATAAAAAAAGAAATAGGTGTATTCTTATTCATAATAGAAGGCTCTTCATCATCAAATATGTTATTTGTGTTAAATATATTAGTTTCCGAAGATAAATCAACCGAAATAATTTATATTTTTGCTTGAGGCCAACCACCAGAATAATTTTTTTTTTATTAATCGAAGAAACTGAACAGTCGCTAATCATTGAATTATCAACACTATTTGAAATGTTGAAATAACAGAAGAATTATTAAACTATTTGTTTTGACATTTACTTTTACGTAATTTGATAATAGCGATATTTAATTTGACCTGAAATTAATGAATAATACCTTGTTCCATGTGTGATCAAGCAAAAAAGATCCCGACATATCGAATATTATAGTTAATAATATATTTAACTATAGCTATAACAAGTTTATCGTTTTTATTTTATCAGTTTTATATATTAAAATTAGGTCTGTCAGTTTTATCATGTGATAAAACCTAAGACATAGTGCTGGTAAAACGTTATCTCAGCATCACTAGTCCAAATGTCTAGTAAGATTTATTTTTAGTATTACTAATTAGCAAACAAGCACTTATTGCAGTATTGTATCAGGGTTACTGAACGATCCAAAAGCTATTTTTCTGAAAGGAAATAATACTAACTAATTATGTCCTTTCGTGAAAATAGCTTTTGAGAACTTGAGTTACATATTGTATTAGTATTAAAACAAATGTAGTATTATATCATTATAAATAAAATCAATTATTTTTTAAACAAAAGTAAAAATTGCGGCTCAGAATGTAGTTAAGGGATTTGAAAGAGTTGGGTATATTTAATATTTCAAGCTTGTAAACGTAAGTTCAGCAAAATTTTATTCTCTTGAGAATAAAGTACTAAACAAAAGCTTTATAAAAATTTTCTTGGCTGTGTTAGAAGCACTTATTTTCATTAATTGTTTAGATTATTTCATTTATTTTTTATTAACAGAAAGAATTCTGGAAGTGCATTAGTAAATTACTTTCACTTAATAAAGTAATTTTATTTTTTTATTTTTATTTTTTTAGTGAATAAAACTACAACGGTTTTGACTTGCATTTATGCGTGATCTAATTTAAGATAGATTTCACACAGCTTGGGAGAAATTAGAGCTCTCCTTAGTATCTTATGTATTAAGATTTAATTTTTGTTAATTCTGAATCAACTTGGAATTCTAAAATGGTTCAATTGGTAGAGAATTCCACTTAATATATAGATTCAAATTTAATTAATTAAAATAATTTTATATTAATTATATAACCTGTCTAAAAAATCTCTACTCAAGTTAACTGTTAGGTTATCCAGGTTGAAATCGAGTAATAAAAGTTATCTAAGTATATGTGTACATATGTATGTTTATAAAAAAAAATTCTCTCTAATTTAAATAAATGAATTCATTTATTTAAAATAGATAGTTATTATCTAAAACAACTGAGACAGTTAATTCTATAAGAATTGTTAAAACTACTATTATTGCTTATGCAGAATTAACATAGAAAAAAAAAATTTTTAGATTACTAAGCAAATATTTGTTACAGTTTGTTGGTAATAATTATATTAAATAATCTTGTTTGATTCATATTAATTAACTTGTGAATATAAAGATCGTTATTGCCTAAGTATTTAAAATAATTTCATACTTATAAGTATTACAATTTAATTTTATTTTACTTAGACCAGACCAATTCAATTCTTTGTTTAACATAACCCTTCCTTCTATTTTCTAAAATTTTGCATGAAAAAAACATATAATATTAGCCAATCAAATTGTAGTATTAACTTTTTGCATTTTTACATTTTTTATAGCCAATAGAATTACTATATTTTTAATATTTTGTGTTTTTTTAATACTCTTTTTCCCACTGTAGTGGTCTTATATATATGAGCAGAAAGATTTATAAACCTAAGTATTAAAATAATTTACAAAAGTTTACGATTTAATTTAGTATATAAATATAATTAATAATTAGTATATAAGTGTAATAAATATTTATAATATAAATATTTAAAAAACTATTTAAAATATATTTGATTTGTCTAAAACTTATATACAATTACTTAATTTAGTTTTAATCTATCACCCCGATAGTAAGAGAAACTCTGCAACAGATTATCTATAGGTAGTGGTAGGCAAATTGCAAATACTGTGCAGGATATACATAATCTGAAAGATAGATAATTAATTAACTAAGTTCACAATTCTTTTATTTTTGAAATATCAAAATATTGCAGAATAATAGGATTGTTAAAATTTATTAGAATATTTCAGGCTTACTTGTAGCATTCATATTATACTATATATCCTGTGCAGAATTCAAAAAAAATCCTATGCATCTTGTAAAGAATCATACATATTGCTTATTACTACTTGCAGATAACTTACTAGGCTATTCGAATAGTAAAAGAAATTCTACAATAGATTTATACAAGTAATCCTTGGTTAAATTATATTTTTATTTATGTGGCACTTAAGTTTAATTTTTATACTCAACAATACAAATAAATTGTAAATAGTTATAAGATTGAATAGCTTATTTAAATACTTGAATTATTAATATATTAAATTAATGTGAATCTAAATTAAATAAAAATTAGATACCTAATATGAAAGTATTAAAGTAGCCTTTATCTTAAATTAGTTATAGATTGATTATCTAATACATTGTTTGATTCATTATATGATATTATCTAATATATTGTTTGATCCATTATATGATATTATTATAGGCTTACTGTCTTGATTTATTGCTTGAATCATCTAATATATTGTGTGATCTGAAAATGATATCTTTTTTTTTTTTAAAAAAAAATTAGTAATTATTAGTAGAATTTAAGAGAAACAGAGTTTTTTCTAGGAAAAGTAATTTTGTTTTTTAGCTAATCTAACTTTATTTAGTTTTTTTATACTATACTTTTATATTTTCATACTTTCATACAATACTTTTATACAAATACTGTTGATATTTTAAGTTTATACCTAACTTTCTTGGAAAGGAATAAGCTTTAAAGTTTCATTGTAAAGTAGTTTAGTGAAAAAACCAAAAAGAGTAAAATATAAGCTCCAATTTTTGGAATTTATAAATAAAGCTTATTTTTTTAAAAAAAACTTTAATGCTAAATAACTTTTGATTTCTGTTTTAAATAATTTTATTACCAAAATATTTGTCTTTTTAGACAATTCCAATGAGCTCAAAATTATAAAATTCAAACACAAGAATATAAAGAAATGCGCTATCAAATAAGATAACACATCTGTATAATGAAACAATTAGCTAGACTTATATTTAACCAATTGTTTCATTATATAAGTATATCATCTTATTTAACAATATATTTTCTTATGATCTTATAATTGGAGTTTTATGATTTTGGGCTTGTTGGAATCATCTCAAAAAGATGAACATTTTGGTAGTAAAATTGTTTAAAACAGACTAGTAAATCAAAAGTTATTTAGTATCAAAGTTTTTTTAAAAAATAAGCTTTATTTATAAAACTTTTCTGAGTTTTGTCATTATATTAATAGCAGATAAGAAATTAGATCTAGTTGTATCAGAAAATACACTATCTTAACTTATCTTATTGCAATTAATTTTAGAGCCAAATCTGAAGTATTCATCTTTAAAAATATTAAAGTTTTTTTATAAGATATTAAAAGTAATAGATTCAGGTTTAAAGAAAGAGGTTGTAATCAAACTAGTTAAAAAAGATAAAAGGCTAGTTGGGTCTAAATATACATGTTGGTGTTTTTAAAATAGCTAGAAAAAAAAAAGATATACAATTACAATTATTAGAAATCTAGGATAAAAGTTTTGCAGAAGAGTCTAATATCTTTTAATAGACTAGTAATAAGTTGCAACAGTTAGGACAAAAATAAAAAATTATTCTGATTTTCTAGGAGGGTAGGCTATGCAGATTTAATATATAATAAGTCTTGGAATAAAGAAATTCTGAGTTAGAGAATAGATATATGTTTTGTTTTTGGATGAGTTAATTTACAGAGATATATAGGGAAAATATAAGTTAACAAAGCAATGAAACCAATAGAAGTAAGGGTGTGCGACGTAGCAAAGTGGCACCCCAAGTTTGTTGGCTATAAGTACTAAGTTTGAATCCCACTAGCAACATTTTGGATAATTTACTTGTGCTATAGTGACAGTTTATTCTAAATGGGCTGGGGCTTTGTTATGCTATAGTTCATGCTATGGTATTCTGTAAACTGGAGTATACCAACACCTTGCGATGCTAGGAGACATAGATGTATTTGTGTTATTGCACAAAAGAATGCAAACTGGTATAGGTGGTACAAACCCACAATTAGTTATCCTGATCGACATAAGACCTACAGTAGTCTGAAGAACTGAAACTGGCTTGGCAAATCCCGATTAAAGAAGCAGTAAATTGATCTAACCAAGTGCGACTTGATACTACAGGACAGATCCAACTGGACTCCAAAAAATTGGAGAAATTATGCAACAAAGATCCTTCGGGCAAAAGAGATCTACCAACCTGGCTGCTGAAAACACCTAATAGTGATCTTTGAAGAAAAAGGCTATGTGCTATGAAATCATAGACCAGGGATTAACCACCAGACCTGAGCCTGAGAAACTTGGGTCTAGCAGACCAATTCTTTCAGGCCTTCTGGATTTGGGAAAACGATGATACCAAAAGAAGTAGGGTGCAAAAGGTGATGAAATGTAGTACAGGGATCTGTGAACCTTAAAAGAGTAGAAGTAGATAATGGTAGGGGTTCAATGGTTAGCCTTGACCCCAAGTACATAAATTAAGGCATGGTGTAAGTTACTGAAGTCTAGGTGAATATATATATGGGAATGTACCACTCTGGCAGATTTACCTCAAGAATAAATTAGGATATACGGTCCCGTCCTAAGTCTGGCTATTAATCTAGTAGTATTGCATAGATCTATGATGTCTTGGTGTACATAGTGAGGTTACATCTAAGTTTTAAGTCCTACATGGTGGAAATAAGAATATGATCAGAGAGTTTAAATGAGTACCCCCTAGTTGGGGTGCAGATACAGCAAATAGTGTAGAACCTTTAGGCAGACTACTTAAATTAGGAACTTAAAAGGTGCACATGTAGCTATATATACTCTTGTTATATACCAAAATAATACTTAATAATAATAAATTGCCGTTGACAAAGAGGTTATTTTAACATTAAAAAAAAAAAAAAAAAAAAAACCAATAGAAGTATAATAAATAGTATAAAGCAGAAGCATTATTAGATAAAATATTAGTAACTAGAAATATAAATTATATTTATTTGGCAAGACAAGTTGTTATGATAAGAGTTTATATAGTAATACACTGCAAAACTTATAATTATTCTTTTTTATTTTTGTTTTGTTTTGTTTTTTTGTTTATATACCCATTAGTAAGAAACAAAATTAGCTACCTAATATGAAAATATTAGAGTAGCTTTTTGTTTCAAATTAGTCATAAATTGATTATTTAATATATTGTTTAATTTATTATATAATGTTATTATAAGCTTATTATTTTAATTTATCTGATGTATTGTGTGAACTAAAAATAATATTCTTTTTTTAAAAAAAAATTAATAATCATTAGTAGTATTTAAGAAAAGCAGGTTTTTTTTTAGAAAAAATAAAGTTTGTTTTTTTTTTGCTAATCTGACTTTGTCTAGTTTTTTCACTTTATCCTATCTGGCTCTAATATTGTATATTGAAGTTTGATCTATTGAAAATGATAACTATTACTTAGCTGTTTAGAGCTTTTTAGCAGAAGGTGGTCTATCAGAATGACAGTTATATTTTGAGTTTTATATAGATAATAGTTATGTTTTTAAATATAAATTTTAGTAAAAAGTAATCTGTTGGGATAACAATTACTTTTTGAGTTTTAAATTTGGGGTAGAAAATAGCCTGTTAGAATGACAGTCACAAGGTTTTTTATGATTGCAGTATTTTTTTAGAAAAATTCTGGTTTATTTTGTCAACTTGCCAAAGTTGCTTTAGTAGTATATATAGTAGTATATATAATAAATATCTATTCATTCAATTCTCTTAAATTCTGCACTATTAGTATGAGTATGTACTTTATAGTATGAAAGTAGAAAAGACAGATAATCCATAGTTAGTTTTCTTTATTTTGCTTCTTTTGTTTTGTTTTTCTATTTGTAACACCTGTTACTAAGAGACAAATTAAGTAGTAAATATTTATGAATGTTAATATTTTATTTAATCTTTATTATTGTACAATATTTTTTATACTTATATACAAGCTAATATAGTAAGACCTTTCTAAATGCATTCTTCCTAAATGCATATCTACATAAAATCTCCCTAAATGCATATTTTTTTTTAGCCCAACTTAATATAACATTTATAGATTTTTATCTCTCAAATGCATAACCTCTTTAAATATATATTTTTAAAAATTTTTACTATGGTCCTGATATTATGTATTTAAAAAAGTCAGACTGTAGTAAATATTCATAAGCATAAATTTAAAGACTTAAATTTATAAATATTTTTATGCTCATGCACTAAATTAATACAAATAAAATGAACAATATGTAATATTTATGAGCATAATATCTTAATTAACTACTAATATTAATATAAATATACAATATATTCTACTAAATATAGTAAATTTTAATAAACTTGAGTAGCTTAATTAAAGCTGTTATCTGCATGAATATTTTGGCTCAAGCTATATTGTGATATAAATATAGATTCAAAAGCTATAACTAGGCATAATTTTCTAATCATTTAGGCTACAATTAGATTTATTTGCAATTTTGCTAGCAAATAACCTGTAAGTTGACTTACAACTATCCAGTAAAAAATATAGGTATATAACTAATTGGTAGAAGTTAGGAATAAAATTATAGTAAATTTTTATTATTTTAATTCTATTGTCTTGTAGAATTATAATAAAAAAATTTATAATATTTGAAAAAATCAGGTAAATTTTCTTTTCAAATTTGAAGATTTCGCAACTACCTAATCTAATTATTTTATTTTAATTTAGCAAATTTGTAAAATTAAAATAAAAAAAGCATTATCTAATTTGGTTAGGTAATTGCCATCTGAAGATAAATAAAAAATTTAGCTGCAACTTCTCTTTCATGATTAACCTGCTGCATCAAAATTGTCACAGCAGATTCTCAATTTTGATTGGCTAAGAGTGACAATTAAAAAATTAAACCAGAATTCCTTAGAATTTTACTAATAAAATCACAGCTGCCTATTAAGTGAAAATTGTCTTTGGCCAATTTTATCATAATAAGGGTTTATTTTTTAAAAAAAATTCTATTTTTGTAAAGAAAAAATTAAAAGGTTAATTCCGGCCGGAGATTAGTAAACAATTATGTAATGCGGGCCAAGTTTTTGAAGATCCTCAGCCGTTAGCAAATCAAATCAAAAATTCTTTCATGAACGTTTAACTTTGAACGAAGTTTTCATGACAATTACCTATCAATTCGACAAAAATTTTTCTAATTCTATGAATTTATAGAATTAGAATAAAAAAATTTTGATCGAATTTGAATAGCTGCTTGTTGAGAAATATTTATTAAAAGTTAAAAAAAAATTGGCCGCAGCTTCTTTTTTAAAACATCTAAACTTGAACGAAGATTACTCAGCACCTACCTGGTCAAATTCGATAATTTTTTATTTTAATTCTATTAACTTATAAAAAATTTGATCGAATTTGACCGAGTAGGTGCCGAGTAATCCTCGTTCAAAGTTTAGAAAAAAAAGCTGCAGCCAAAATTTTTTTTAATCGGCTATTTAAATTTGTTGTTCTGATTTCACGAACTCATGAAATTAAAACAAAAAATCTTTTCATATTTGAAGGGTTGGTTGTTGAGTAAAGTTTTTTTTTTAAAAAAAAATTTAAGAAATATTGTAACAGATTTTTTTAAAAACTTTAAACGAAGATTTCTCAACAACAAACTCTTCTAATTTGATGGATTTTTTTTTTATATTAATTCTATTTAACTTTAAAAAGGAATCGGCGGCAGCTTTTTTTTTTTTATAACGAACTTTGAACGAAGATTACTCAGTACCTACCTAGTCAAATTCGAGCAAAATTTTAAAATAAAAAAATTTAATCGAATTTGACCAGGTAAGTGCCGAGCAGTGTTGGAAACCTTATGTTTTCATGTCCTCATGTGAACATACCTTTATATTTGGGAACGTCTGATATTCTGTAAATGTTCTCTATAAAAAAAAATTTGAGAACATAATACTCGAAAAATATGTTCTCTATATAAATATTATATAAATATAATAGCATAATGCCAGATGGAAATAAAATTAGGAATCGAACGAAGTTCCGAAATCACCCGAAAAGAAAATGAATGAACATAAAAGATGAGATTAAGAAATTTAAAAAATAGGGATATAAATAAATTTTTTGTTGCGAACATAAATAAATTTTCGAGAACATCAAATTAAATACTGTATATTTGTTCTCATGAGAACATAAATCTCAACCTGATTTCCAACACTGGCGCCGAGTAATCTTCGTTCAAAGTTTAGATGTCTTTAAAAAAAACCGATTTTTTTTTATTTTAATGAATATTTCTCGACAAGCAGCTATTCAAATTTGATAAAAATTTTTTATTTTAATTATATAAAATTCATAGAATTAAAATAAAAAAAATTTTATTGAAGTTGGATAGGTAGTTGCCATGAAAACTCCGTTCAAAGTTAAACGTCCATGAAAGAGAAGTTGTAGCTAAATTTTTTAATCTTTAAATGAATCTTTCTCGACAATTACCTAACCAACTCCTTTTTTATTTTAATTCTACTACATAATTCATTGAATTAAAATAAAAAAATTTTCGTCCAATATGGTTAGGTGGTTGCTAATAAATCTTCAAGTTAAGTTTGAAAAAGAAAATTTACCTAAGATATTCCGGGTTTTTAAAACTTTAAGCGAAAATTTCTCGATAAATGCCATACCAAATTTCATGAAATTTTTATCATAATTCTACAAAATAATAGAATTAAAATAAAAAAATTCACTGAATTTAATTAGGAGGTTATTGAGAAACCTTCGCTAGAAGTTAAAAAAATTTAAAACGATCCTCAATTAGTACTGTAATATTATTGGCCAATTTCCGCCGATCAGTCACGTGTCAGTACTTGTTGACCCGCGGGTTGACCACCCAGGTGATTATATTTCAACTCGGGTCAGAACACTAGACTCAACTATTATAAATTTGAGAGGATTTAAAATTCCGTTCATCTTATGTGTATTTAAAATCAAAATTTATGCTGACTCTAAATCTACTAAGATTCTATTTTGACATACGTTACGCATATCTTGATATTTCTAAATCACTCAAACTCCCAGCTCTTTATAGTTAAACTCTTGTTAACCATTGATAATTTGATCATTGCTAATAATTCCTAAGTAAAAAAAAAAATATAAATAAAATCGTAATAAAATCATGCTTTAAGGGTAGTGGCAGATATTACGTAATGCCCTCTCTCCGCGTAAGAGAAATTTGATTGGCCATTTGAATTTATATATCTAGCATACTGTAAGATGTCAAAGACACTTCCCCCTCGGGATATTACATAATATCTGTCATTACCTTAAAAGTTATAAAATTAATGGTACCGCGATGCACATTATTTAAGTAATTTTTAATTAATAGTCGGCTAATTACGTAATTATTATTATTAATCCAAGAGGTCCCATTACTATGCGTAGCTTTTAGTAGTTTAATGTATAGTACACTGCTTAATTAATTAATTAAAGCTAAACATCTTGTAACGTATATTTATTTACACGTGCTTTTAATGAAATACGGGCTTAAAAATTTTATGTGTATAAACAACCGACATTTTTTACTGATTGATCAATAACGTCATTATAATAATATCGATGTTTGTATAATCAGTGCTAAACAATTACCGTAAATGTACGTATACAAGACCCGGGTTTGATACGTACATTCCACCAATTTTAAAACATTTAACAAACCCGGGAATCTGTTGTACAGACATTGGTAAAAGCCAAATAACGTATAGAGGCAATTAATTACATGATGGATCTTCAAAGAGTATGGCATGTGCAAACAAATAATTAGAATAGATCTATTGTATACCAATTTTGTATATTATATATTTCTCAATCATTCTTACAGTAATTTTCTACAATCATTTCGCTTTACATAATCATTTTACTGATAAATTTTCCTAAATCACTTTTACAAAGTCATTTATTTATATTCAATGACATTGAATTAAATAATGTATTGTCATTAGGCTACGTAATGTCACGGGGTAAAATGACATCATAAACAAACAAGTTTATAATTTAACTATAACCGATAGAAAATAAGCCACTATACACTAATCATATTTAACTATATAAGTAATATATTCACTAGGTAATATATGTATTTAAACATATATATTAACTAAAAATATATTAAACCACTTATATTGCCTAGTAAATATATACAGTGCCGAACAACATAAAACATCCACTCTATACCAATTTTTGATGCTTATATAATCAATCTGATTGGCTAATCTTGATGTAATTGATTCTAGTTGGTTAATTAAACATATATATATATATATATTATATTAAACGCCAATTTTTTAAATCATTATGAAGTTTAACTCTTAATAACTCCTTTAAAACAAAAAATAATAGAAAATCCTCGGAAAAAAATGTAGTTTAGCCAAATATCTATCAATTTGTCGATTAAACTTAAGGTATAATGATTTAAAGTTTTTATTAATAAAAATTGGATGCGTTTTGCTGTCCAGTATTGTAGTAAATAAGTTATAATTTGTACTATATATTACTGGTTATTATTTAGTTAAAATATGGTTTTTTAACTAGTGATACAATAAGGTGAGTTATGTTCAAGCCTCATTAATCCTTTAAGTTATAAAAAGGGCGTAACTTGGGTATGACGCTTATGTGCGACATAAGCTCACTAACTCGATAACAATTCCCCTTATATTATATAACCAATTCACCGCCTTATATCATATAGATCTATGTTTTGTGTATAAACTATTAATCATACGATTCACCCGTAACAGTAAAGAAGCTTATCTCATATAAATGCGTGAGAATGAAAACCAAAAATCATTTCAGTAATGTAAAATCACTGTCTACTAAAATTACCAAAACGCCGATCATAACTTTTTAGGGGCCAAATATTCACTTCTAGGTTTTCACTCTCACGCACTCATTTAATGTACTGTATATTCAATATTTACATACATCTATTTTCGGTAATATGATAGTGTGCCATTGGTATACCAGTGTGGCATTTTGGCATGAAATTTGCTAGATGGCATGCCCTATGGTATGCAAATTTTTTAGCCGTGCCACACACCCTAATTCCCAGGTGCATATCAGAACTAATAGAGCTATTGGTAAAATATCAGAAACTTGATAACTCTAATAATTTTACTGATGGCTCTATCAGTTCCGATATGAACCTGATTCAATTATTGCCACGTCGGGACTAAAAAAGCTATGAAATTTACCCGATATGCATTATTTGACCAGTGCGAAATGCATTGACATTAAAAAACTGAAATACTTAATGCATTATAGGCAGATACAAAAATTTTTTTATAAATTAAAATTAGCTTAAGTGTGAAGAAATTATTGTATAGGATCTTTTTATAAACAAAATAAATAAATTAATTAATTAATTAATTAGATAAAAGCATATTACAAGAAAAACTGTAAAATTCACTACGTTTATAATTATATATATATATTAATATAAGTTTTTTTTCTGTTTGTTTTATATAATTTATTGTTATAGTTTGTGCATAAATTTATAAGTGTAAAAAAAATTTAAAATATAAAGTATCAATAATAGTGTCTTTGATTTTCAACATAATAAAAATATATAAAAAAAGGTTATATAAAAAAAAAAAAAAAGTACTGGTATTTATTGTATTCGACTGTAACAATATAAATAAATATGCATTATTTAAATACTGATAATAGAAAACTAATATTATATCCGGGTTTTTTAATTTATTTGTTCTTTATACTATACCCGGGTCTTTTAATTATTGTTTCTTATAGTATACTCGGGTCTACTACATTTCATTACCTATATTATAGACCCGGGTTTGATTCATAGTGGGTCTACTATTTCAGGGATCTTGCATAATACGCACATTTACGATAATCATTTGATAATCAGTAAAAATGTCAAGCCGTTTTTATAGACCACCTCTCATATATTATGGAAATCAATTAATTAGTTTTGTGTGGCCCAAATATTAGGCTAAGCAAAAGTTAATTTTTTGGTTCGCATAACCCAGTCGGATCAATTTAATAAACTAAAAAAAAAGAATTTTGAAGTATATATACTAGTGTTCTGACCCGTCACAAAAATCCCAACCCGGGTCACCTGCGGGTGGGTCACCCGGGTGGTAAAAGAAATTCCGCAACGGGTCACCCGCGGGTGGATCACCGGGTCATCCAGGTGGTAAAAGAAATTCTGCAACAGGATTTATACAACTAATCATTAGCTAAAATAGATTTTTATTTACATTTAAATATAATTTTTTGTACTCAACAACGCGAATAAATTGTAAATATTTATGAGGTTGAGTAGCTTATTTAAATACTTAGATTAACGCGAATGGGTTTCAGAGTTAAATAAGTGGGAGCTTGAAAAGTCCTATTTTTGGTTTGAAATTTCAAAATCAGAAAATGAAAAAGGAGTTACCCGAAGATAAAATAAACATTATATTTTATTATATAAAGAGAATTGCTATTTGTACCCCAAATTTGCTATTCATACCCCATGCAAATTAAAGTTTTTTTTTTGAACTTTGAGCAAAGATATCTCGACAACCACCAAGTTAAATTCGATAAAATTTTTTATTTGAATTCTATGCATTCATAGAATTCGAATAAAAAAATTCATTGAAATTTGCCTAGTGGTTGCCGAGATATCTTCGCTCAAAGTATAAAAAACTCAAACCGTCTATCAAAACTCGATTTTTTTTATTCTTTGAGCGAAGATATCTCGATGCTCACCAAGCCAAATTCAATGAAATTTTTTATCTGCATGCTAAGAATCTATAGAATTCAAATAAAGAAAACTTTGTTGAATTTGACTTGTTGATTGTCAAGATATCTTCGTTCAAATTTTTTAAAAACTCAACGCCTACAAATAGAAGCTGCGCCAAATTTTTTTTTATTCTTTGAGCGAAGATATCTCAGTAACCATCAAGCCAAATTTGATAAAGTTTTTTTTATTTGGATTCTACTAATCTGCATGATTCAAATAAAAATAAATTCATCAAATTTGACTCCGTGGTTGTTAAGATACCTTCGTCCAAACATTGGAGGCACAGCTTCTACTTTTATAGGCGTTGAGTTTTAAAAAATTTGAACGAAAATATCTTGACAATCATCAAGCCAAATCCAATAAACTTTTCTTTATTTGAATTCTACAGATTCTTAGCATACAAATAAATAAAAAAGTTCGTTGAATTTGGCTTGGTGAGTGTCGAGATATCTTCTCTCAAAGAATAAAAAAAATCGAGTTTTGACAGCAAATTTGGAAGTACAAATAGCAATTCCCTAAAATTATAATTATGAAAACTTAATTTCCTCATAACTAATTATTATTATTATTATTATTTTTATAAGCTAATATACTTAATTTTCTAGCAAAATATGCAGAGAAAACATTTTATATATAGTGTAAAAAAATTCATTAAAATTGGTTTAGTAACATCTAAGATGTTTATATTTTAAATTTTGTATCATATAGAATTTTTTTAATAAATGAAGAAAAAAACTTTTAAACCTATATAAAAATATAGTAAGTTACGCTATAGTTACTATGTAGATTGCTAACTGATTAAGCTCCCCTTCTAATGTGTTTACCAAACAATTGATTGGATTATCACTTGGATCAAAAGGATCTGCAATTTTTTTTTATTTGGTTGAAATCTACTGTAAAGTTGATAGAGTAACAAAAGAGACCGCTCAAATGTATTCACTCATTTATTATTATTATTATTTATTTTTTAAATATGGATCTTCCACAAGACCATCATCAATACCATCGCACTAGAAATTCTTATCGTAAATAAGCATTCACTATCTTCTAATTAATAAAATCTATTTTATATAAGTTTTATTATATCTCGATGTCATTTTATTTTACATAAAAGGATCTATAAGTAATTGCATTGTAGAATACAGCTATTGCTTAAAAATTGTGCAATAAGTTATTTTGTAAAGTTGTTAAAAGAATGAAATAGCAGGAGGCAAGTTTTATGAACCAAAATTTAGACACTAAGCTTTGGGTTCTAAAGATTTAGGTGATTAGACCCGGGGTCTAATACAACGTTATTTCTCAACTTACCGAGACCCTATTTTCCCACTCAGCATACCTTTTTCTTGACGGAATATTTTCTAACAGTATATTTCACTGACAGAAACTTTTACCAGCTGCTTTTTTCCCAACACCACCAATTGCTCGACAAGCCGCGTACCTGCAAGAAGTTTACTGGTAGTTTTTTACAAAGCTCTTTCTCTGAGCTCATATTTTTTCTGACAAGAATTCTTTCCGACAGCCTTTTCTTCGACAATACTATATGACGTATATCCTCGATTGAACAAAATTATATAATTGTATTTATTTAATTTTCACCTAGATACCAGGACTGTAGAGACACGAAATACTGAGGTGTTAAAATTATGCTTTGTTAGTAAAATGGAATGTCAGTATTATGGCTTCGGTGAAGAAAAATGGAATTCTGGAAGTTAACCCGTAACCATTTTACAATACTGTGAAACATCTGTCAGTAAAATAATAATAATAATAATAAAATCGTTGTTCAATGTAATGAGTTATCATGCAAATAGATTCGGGATAGTGAGATTAACGGTTAAATTACATATCGGGAGATTGGTTTTCGATTAAATGGCTTATCAGAAAAATGAGATACCAGAAATTGAAAATACCCGGATAATTTAACTGAGGATAGGTACAGTACTTTGGTCAATGCACTTTGGTAATCCAAGGATATGTTAGCAAAAAACTAGTTTTTAACCGGTTTTTAACTTAATAAGATTATTGGTTATTCGCGTTCACATATTGATCTACGTATTGCATAAATTGTATTCTTGATAATTTATATATAAAAAACTAGCCAAATATATCAAAAAGGTAACTCTAACCCTACCTAAAACGAACCTGTTCAGAATACCAAAATTGTGGGGCGCTTATTTTCGGATAGAATAAAATTATACGGTGTAATTAAAGATAAAAAGAGACAGTTCAAGCATCAATCGGTATTTTTATATTAATTCATTGTATCTATTGATTGTAGCATTTGAGCGTAATGATGTAACCCAAACTATTTGGAACGTCCCAAATAGGGTCTGCAACTCAGGTTCGTGCAAAGTCTTAGGTATGGGCATATGGCACAGACACAGGAGTCTGGCATGAGTACGGGCATAGGCGCAAAGATTGGCACGAGAATGGGCACAAAAATTTGGCCAGGACTTTTGTAAGTAGGGATTTGCAAATGGCCATGCCGTATATGCCTGGTACTAGTGCCATTGAGTTTGTGCCTGTATCGGTGGGCACAAAAATTCTAGACATTCTATATCAAGCTTTTGGCAAGACCCTTTATCTAACAATTTAACCGATCTTTTATTCTTATAAATACTTATGTTATTGATGATAACTTATTATTCACTGGGATGCTGAAATATAACTTGGCCACCATTATGATGTAACATCCTCTGTGAATAAATCAACGATTGAATAATATAAAATTTGATGATAAGTTACAAATATATCGTAATATTATATGTGACTTTGCGATCTTACATCTTTTTGTAACAAGAAGAGGGTACACAAAAGTTACAACTAATTCTAAAAAGGACGACTTTACAACAGACATCTTTAATAAATGCGGATCCATATTTGTTGTAGAATTATGTAGAATGATGTAGAATATCAAGCACTTGACGTTTTAATGTCTGACACCTGGTGCCCATGCCCTTAATAGTTGTGCTAGTAATAGTAATGTACATTTGCAAATTCCTTGTCCCAAAACTGTATTATGAATAGGGTAAATATCTAAAGTGATACTAGTCAGTACATACCCAAAATAGCTTGGGCTACCTACTGTCAATTTAAAGGACTATACATCAGCTTGAACATAAGGTACAAATAAAAATGTAATACAAAAAATAGCTTTTATCGTTATATGGCAAAATCAATAATTTTCAAATAATCATTGGTATCCCATGATACAGTATATTTTTTGTTCGAGTTATCGCCCGGTTATTCTACCCGAATATGTTTAGTCGGGTAAGTTTACCCGGGTAGATAATAACTTAACCGGTTATGATCTACAGGTTACCCGACTTGGATAGCACTCATACCCGGGTTCAGTCTTTACTAGTTTGTCAAGCCATTCAAACTAAAAGTTTTTAAGGAACATTTAATGATCCTTGAAAAAAAAATTTTTTTTGACATTGATTTTACGTGTATCAAAGCAATCACAACAGGTGTATAAAAAAAATTAATATATATATATATAATTAACTTATTTAACTTAAAATTTGATACCCTATTTGTTATACATATCTGCAATAATTGATCAATTTACAAGTCGATTTACTTATTATTTAACATAAAGTGATACTTTAAAAATAGGAGCAATAATAGATAAATTTTAAATGTCGCAATTTAAATTTACGAGCCAATTTACTTATAAATTGACATAATAAATAAACAACTAAATATTACAATAAATGATTTTCAAAAATAAAATATACAATAAATTGAATACATAGATAAAAATACGTCGTCATATACAGTATAAATACACGTAAAATAAAAAATTATTTAAAACTTTGAATAACATGCAAAATAATATTTTTTTTTAATTTAGAAAATCAAAATTTAGTAAATCAAGAGCATTATTTTAGATAAGGCGTCAGAATCATGCACATACTAACCATAAAAAATATTTAAATGAAATTCCAAGTATATTACAAAATTAATTATTTTATATTATAATAGATTATAATTTAAAGAAAATATAAAAATGAATATATTGAAAAAATAAAATGTGCGAATGTGATCACAAAATTAAATGTAAAAATTATAAAAATTAAATGTAGCTACTATTCTATTACTCATCAATTATATTTATTTAAATTAATTTTGAACAGTTAAATATCAGATTACGTAAATAATCAGGTATTAAATCGTAACAAAGTATCCAGCTATTTCAAACCAAATTTTTCTTATCTTTATTCTATAAACGTATAGAATTAAATAATGGCTGCTGAATTTAGACATGTGGTTGCTTATAATAACATTAATATCATTTTAAGATGTACTTAAGATGTTAGAGATAGCAGGTCATCCAGAATGGAATAATTTAAAATAAGTTCGAGATAAGAAGGATAAAGCGTATAGATGATGTATGGATAATGCGTATGATGCGTAGATATGTGAAAAAATAATTAGTCAAGAAGTTTATCTCTTATCTATCTATATATTGAAAAGAAATTATTTATTATTATTTATTATTCACGATATAGTGCGTATAATGCGAAAAGAATAAAGATTATTCGTGTCACGTGCTAAAATTTTTCCCATAGTACGTATACGCGTTTAGCCTATTTAGTATAATACATAATTTATTTATTACATATATAAATATATATATTTATTTTTTTTTAAATGATCTTAACCAAAATTGAAGGGAAAAATCCTTATTCGCGTTATACGCTTAAAGTTTATTGGTCACAGTGAAACATTGATCAACAAATGTCGTAATTCAAAATTTTCATTTCGAGAAAGTATTCATGAAATTTTGATGGTCGGGGACAATTTAAAAAACAATGTGGATCTTTGAAAATACTTTAAAGGAATCGAAAGTGTTACACATTGATATACATAGATATACGGATATCAAATATAGCTGAGAATTCACTATGTATCTGCATAACCAAAAGGAAAAAAAAAACAGAATCATCTGGAATGTATTAAGGATTTGCCTGATTAAGTTAAAGCATGCATACAGATATAAATATTATATACTTTCGTTTTAAATGTCAAAAAAGCATTTATTTAAAAATTCCAAAGCAGGTTTAATACTTGTATTTATTATTATAAAATCAATTATAAATTATTGACGATAAAATAATTATTATATAATTATATATTTGATAAAATCAAAAAATCCGATACAAAAAGAGGCTTAATTACATCATATTAGGATCATAAAAGCTTATTTTAAACAGGTTTCAATATCTCAAAGGAACAAAAAAGAAAAAAAAAACTCGATCTTTCACAAGGAGCAAGACTAGTTACCTTTAATACAACGAATTTTTTTGTTTTTTTTTTATATAAAAAAAAAAAAAGAAAAAAGAAAAAAAAAAAAAAAAAAGCGAATAACCGTTTACGAACTGGTTTTTTTCTTCACCAGAAATTAGAAATTATGAGGAGTTCGATAGCGCCCACATCTTACCGAACCGAAGAAGTTTCTGAATCGCATATATTGTATTATCGACGTCGTACATGTTATCGATGGCGAATTGAACGAAAATTCGAAAGATGATAAGGATAATATAGTAAATCCACCGACAAAAAACGCAGCATAGGTCATTTTACAGCATCCGTTGATGACTGCCCTTCATACGAGTTGTCATTATGGTGGTGATCCGTTGTTGACATCATTTTAGTCAAGTTATTGTTTTGGTAAACGAGATTGATCCAGGGTTTATGGAACGATTTTAGATTATAGATTGTTGAGCGATTCATTGAAAGTTAAAGAGTGAAATGGATTGGTAAGAGAGGAGGAAGCTTTAAAGATTTGAAATGTCTAAATTTCTTAAATTTTTAAAGTTGAAATAACTGAATCAAAGGCCCTTTATATAACGGTAAAAAAAATCGAAAAAAAAATAACCTTTTAAACAAAGTGTAACAGGATAATCTATTATTACGCCGATTGCGCGGAATGGCGCACCCTGCATTACTTCTTATAGACATTCGAACTGACAGTTTTTTGAATATGAGTAACATTTAAAGAAATCGGATATATTTCCGTGGTAAATTTATGTATGTAATCGAAAACGAAAAAATCATGCCATTTTTTTCTTTCCAATACCAATACAGCTTATGATATACATTGTTTATCATAACACAATGATAATGTTTTTTTTTTCCTTTAATTATGGACAAATAAGGCGTAAAACTAACCAATTAATCAATAAAACAATAAAAAAGTTATTGTAAACTTTAATGTAAAGCAATTGGTTCGATTTTTTTAATGACTTTATATGCACATCAATTTTTAATGTTTTTTGTATTCTCCCTTAATCTTTTTTACGTTAGATTAGTTAGATTATTATTGTTCACTTATCATTTATGGAAACTGCCGAAACAGTGGCTGTGTACTATTTATCAAACCTTTTAGACATTAAAATTTTACCGAAACAGTGGCTGTAATTCTAATTCAAATGTGGCTATGAATACGGATATTCCTAGATCTTCAGTAAATTTATCAAAAATGTGTAATCCTTTTTTGTATGGCTTTCTTTTTATGTTTAAATTTAATTACTCGCAAAACTTATAATATAATACAATATTAAAATAAATGTTATTAAAATGTTATATATACGTATAATATATATATATATAATAACAGATAATATATAATAATAATACGTAAAAGATTATTATTATTTATATTATTATATTATTACGTATTATATATATATTATTATATATTATAGATATATTTTTATATATATATTTCAGTATTTATGTATTTATATGCAATATGCATCTCAGAAAAAAAAAACGGGTTTGCGGGACACTTAAATTTTTAAGGGAAAATAAATAAAACTTGTTTTAGGTCTTGTGTTATGGTTTATTAGAAACAAAGTTTAGGGGAATTGGATCTTATATGAACGAGATATATTACACTAGATCTCTGTAAAATTTTTTTATCTTGTAACACACCCCGATTATGGTTAGAAATGTTCCAAATTGTAAGTGTTTCTGAAGCTCATACCATCTATGATTATCGTACGTACCATCGAGAAAATTCCTACCCACGTATTATTAAATTACCTGGATTACTTGATAATTTATACATTTTTTTCTTCCCAGGTATAATTTTGAGTTTAAAAGTTATAATAAAAAATATTCTAATTTTTAACTCAACACGTGTGTCTCAATTATCATTTCAGTGAACTTTTGCAAATTTATAATTAGTTTTAATCCGTAATTTATGTATCGGATATGTACGTATGTACGGACATATCACTGGTACGGTGATACAAATTTAGGCAATACTAAGATGCTTAATACGTAGAATACTGTAGTTACCAACTTTTCATATATTAAATAATTAAATAATGATATCGATACGTATAGATTGATCTAGATTTGTTGATTCACATTATACGTACGTACGTATTGCAACTTTGATGTAAAATTTCCATAATTGTATATGCATGTGTTATATCAAAGAAGAACCTTTTAACATTAACTATTGAAAAACGGTGAAGAATGATCTATTAATGATGATATTCTATCAAATTATATAATACCGTAATAATGACAAAATTTTGACATAAACTCGTTGCTTTTTTATGCTTTTTATAAATATTTAAGATTTATACCTTTCGTTTTGCTTTTCTATCTACCTTAAAGCTACCTTAAAGCTACCTTAAAGCTACCTTAAAGCTACCTTAAAGCTACCTTAAAGCTACCTTAAAGCTATCTTAAAACTGTTAACGATTTTAGATCCCTTAAAAAAAATGAGTGAAACTTGCCCAAATCCTCCTGTATGTTTATGTGTTGCACGATTTCATTTGTTATGTGAAAAATGAAATGAAATGCAGATTTTTTTTTTTACACCTAAAATAGCATCCAGGTCCCCCTGGTGAAAAGCTACCTGCTGCACAAAGCATGCTTGATACTGCGGTTGACGTTTCTCAAAGTTTTGAACCTTTAAAGAAGATACACGAACATGTTTGTGCATTTCACTTTTACAGGTATTGGCAATCCTGTACGATAATCGCTCATTAATTCATCCATCCATCCATCATTCTTCATTTGTTATTACTTCATCTGATGCCATTCATTGTTACTTATTTTATTGCTGTGTGTGACTCATTCATTGCTATTATTATTATTATTACTATTATTATTACTATTATTCATTTATTTATATTATTATTTATTTGTTATTATTGCACACTAATGGCTATTAATACTATTGTTAATTATGTACTTATTTATTGTTTTTTTTTTTTAGTCATGATATGACACGTCAAATTGAATCTCATCACTATTGCAGTCATCTTAACGATGACTTTCGTCAATGTATTATTTATGATTCTAACGAGCCTGGTGCTAAACTGATCGGTGTTGAATACATCCATCATTTCAGCTAAGCTTTTCCAAAGTGTGTTATCGAATTTTTTTTCTTTAATTTTTTTATACTATAATTCGATTAACTAAATTTTATTTTACTATAGCACTTACTGAGGATGAAAAGAAGTTTTGGCATTCTCACACTTATGAGGTTGGAATTCTCTCGTTTTTCCTTCCCATGACAGGCGGCGAAATATTCCACGATATATAATATTGTTATAATATATTTTCTCATTTTCTCATTTTAATAGGTGAAGTCTGGAATGTTAGTCTGTCCTTTCGGATCTTTGGTTCCAACGGCTGTTGCTGATAAAGCAGAGGGGAAAGTGATGGAAAATTTGATCAATACTTACGGCAAGGTAAATAAAAATATAGGTGATACCCTTCTCCTCTTTTTTGCTTTACTATATAGTTTTCCGATTTTTTTTTTAGACTTGGCATTTTTGGCAAGTTGATCGAGGCGATCCTTTACCATTCGGTAAGTTTTTGAATAAGTTATTCTATAATCGTGATTAATTAATTCCACGTGAAAAGTCAAAAAAAAAATTTTTTTTTTTTTTTTTTATATAGGTCCACCTCAACTTATGATGGCTTTCACTGAAGATAATCAAGTTTCGCCAAAAGCACTTAAAAGTCGTGACGAAAGACTCAATGTTTCTACTGCGCATAAAAAAGAAGCGTGATCCTGCTGCTGACCATTGGCTTGCTAGAGATGATAATATGGCATATCAATGTGATATGAAAATTGTCGAGCAAAAGAAAGTCGTTCAGGGTTAAAATAGACATTTTTGTATTTTAGAATAATTTTTTTGCTCAAAATTTGCCAATATATAAATATATAAATAATAAAGTTATGTAATCGCACAATTAGCCTTTGATTAAAAGTGCTCTTGGTCAGAATTTGTTTACTTGATTTGGTTTTTTTTTTTTTTAAATTGGTCTTTGATTATAAAACTTGTTGGCAAGTAAATTCGTCGATTTTCGGCATGCTAAATAAATCAATTTTAGATTGTTTGAATGGCTTCAATTTTTTCATGGCCTAACTTCTTTGCCTAACTTCTTTGCCTAACTTCTTTGCCTAACTTCTTTGCCTAACTTCTTTTTGCTAACTTCTTTGTCAAACTTTGCCAATCCTTATTTTTTTTAAATCCACACACTACAATTCTCCTAGACTATCGATTTAAGTTATAATGAGTATGTACTTACATACGCACGTACACATGTAAATTTAGATAGAAGATCATGCATATTTCTACATACAGTATACACATGTATATATATTATATGGGTCCTTCCACAACAAATCGGGGTTTAGAGACGATCTAACCGATATTGAGATTTTTATTGGATAGTATTCACAAGTGCGCGAATAATTCATAATAAAAATTTCAGCATAGGTTGATATACTATAATTTGGTACAGTTCTATACGCAGTAATTTTACATATGCTGATTCTCTGTTCTATTTTTAGACCACTGTTAACGTTAGAATGCTTTAAATCGCTACTATCGCTACCACTATCACTAATAAAGTTAAAATTATATCAACAACGCATATCAGTATAATGTATGTGTATTCGCACTAAACTATATTACATATAAATATCTAAATTTATCTCAACAATCAAAAATTGATTAATCGTTGATATTTACAAATAAAAAAATCGTTTCTAAGCCCCATATGGTATTATAGTTGTCACTAATTAAGATTGGCGAATAACGGTAATTTGGCAATAAGCACGTGCCGCTTACGGCACGTATCAGCCAATCATTTGACAAAATCCTGATCATGACAATTTGAATAAACTTGTTTACATCGTAACACATGTAAAAAAAAAAAAAATAACAAGAAATAATTTCATGGTCATATGCAATATATTGATATGCGTACGTATGTGTAAATTATATAATTATTACTTATTTCTACTTCATTTCTGATTATTGGAATAAAAAAAAATCATTAAAATCTTTTCTGCGCGACGTGAATTTTCTCACGCATAATTTATGTTTCTTAAACATACATGTCCGTATAAATAATAGATCTTCTGACTCATCGGACGGTCTCTAGCCAGAAAGGGTAAGTCGCTTAAGAGTTATTAGGAGTAACGGTAATGATCCGGTGAACTCTATCGGTGAAACTGGTGTTTGAATTTGTGAAATTGGTGAAATTAATTTCACCGGCGTCTCTAAACGTTAATCAGGAGTATAGTCAATTATTAAATTCCGCCAATCAGTTTCCTTCATCTTTTTTTTTTTTTTTTTTATCGTTAGCTTATTCTTATCTTCAAATACCCCCACATTTCTTAAGTAAACATTAATTTTATGGCCACATATGACTTGCAAATATATATATATATATGTAAATAAAGTAATACCTGGCGTTATTTTCACTATAATTGATGCATAATTGCTCTTGGACCTGTGTATGTACTGTACATGTATATACATATATACTGTTACGCATATATACTGTTACGCATGCACATGCTGTGAAAAAAGAAATCTTGCCCCAGAGTTGAACTTGTTTTTTTTCCCATTGGACTTAATTTATATTATTTCTCACATATAAATTATTTTTTTGGAGTTTCATTTTATGTAATAAATGTTTACTTTTGCGACTTCTATCATCCTAGTTTTTGGGGATGATTTTTTTTTTTTTTTTTTTTTGAAATATGTAATTTTTTTCGTTTGCATGCTTAAATAAATCCTTTATTATGCATTCATAAATTTAATTTTGTTTATTGGTCAATAAATTTTAATTGAATTTTTTTTTTTTTTGAATGAATTTATCGAATATATTTGTGAAACGTAGTTGCTGCACCGATGGTTATTCGAAGTCCTGAAAATTTTAAAATTCTAACAGCTTATTATTTTTATAATTGATAAGCTATTTACATATGGCCTGATCTTAGCATTAAAATATATGCATATATAGATGTCTTTGTAATTATTGAAAATTTGGGCATCAAAATAAAATCTTAAAATGGTGTAAATATAAATTCTTACCATAGTGTAAAAAATAAATTCTTAAAATGTGTGAAAAATAAATTCTTAAAATAAAACTTAAAATGGTAAAGAACTGCAAAAAAAATGTTACGCGGTACAGCAGTAATGCTGTATTGATATTTCGGTCTGTAATTCCATATTTCCATAATGTCGTATCGCTATATTGCCATAGTGACTATTAACTTCTTGTTTAAATTGACTAGTTATATTGTCTCGATGACTTGAAGAAATTTCGTTGTTTTGTGCTGTCTTATTAGAATAGGAATAAGTTGTTTTAAAGTATTGAGAATTAACTTTAATTTAGATGATTAGTAAAATTGTTATTCCGACATTTATTTTTAAAGTTAAATATATTTGGGTGATGTAATGAAAATAAAAATTTTAATAAATTTCAATATATATATCTGATATGTAAAATTTACTATTACTGGTAACAGGTACGTAAAATTAAACGTAGGACTCTAATATCATCATTTTTCTAAAAAAATTGACATTATATTACTGTTAGTTTTGCTATTAGATTATGTTAGAAAATGCTTGCTCTTATCAAAAAGTTGCAAGGAAAATTTTTTGCTAATGCGCAGAAAGTGATTTCATAGGTTAAATGTTGCGTTATGACCGATTTCTTCATTTTTTTGCATCCCTTTTGGGTCATTTGATTTTTGAAATTTGACGCTAAAACAAGTGGCAAAAATCATGTACATACAAGATACGTCATATGATTCAGCTCAACATATGGGCGATTTGACTCTATTCCGTATGTGACAAAATCCGATTTTGTCGCATAAGATGATCAAAACATATTATTAACCAATTAAATTAATCAAAATTTTGATTGTGATATTTAAAATTTTGATACATATTGGATATTCTTCTTAAAAAAGGCTTGCAATTCATAAAAAAGCTAAATACCAAAACAACAAAATTATGTTTCATCACTATTTGCTTATTTTATCTTTCTTAAGCAAATCATATTTTATCAAGAGTTCTTATCAAAAAGTATTTTGGTTTTAATAGACATGCAGTAGACACAAACCAAATTTCTATCAATACCTTTTCAAAAAAATATATTTGTTTTTTTTTTGAATATAAGTTTTTCTTTTTTTTTTTGGTATTAAGGTGATCTCTTTGGTCTAGTAAACTTTTATTAGAATATAGATGACATTTTATAATGCAATTACAATAATAATATATCAAGCCACATTTAAACAGTTTGCCCAAAGCATTAGTATTATACTAAAGATTCCACACTATCTATTATACTTATATCCAACTATGAGAGTTGTCTATTTAAACCATCTAGTTCCAACTACCACTATTTGCCTCTAACCTATAAGTATTACTTACTATTTATATATTAGATTTTGTATTTATCTATGTAAATTTTATATCCTATCTTAAAACTTACTAACTTAAGCTAGTTTATCCTCTAACAAAGCAATATATGTCCCATACATATATTCATCTGCATATTTTTATAATTTTTTTTAATTAGTATATATTGATCTACTATACTGTAATCATATCTTATATTATTTTTTGGATGTTGCTATATTATGATCATTTCTCAAAAACTAACTTTCTAATTAGTTGTCTATTATGTACTCCTTGCTCTTGTTTGGTTTACAACAACCCTAATACTCATATTTAGATTATTTTTTTTACTCAGATTCTTTATTAATTTCTAGCTGGTAACTCAGAAGAGTTGATCTGCCTAGGTTCTAGTAGTATTCCTATAAACCTAAACTGAACTGAACTTTGGTCAAGTTTAGATTCAGGTTCAGTTCAATCATGTTCAATATTGAACTTTTAAGTAAGATTTATATTTAATTCAATTCAGTATTGAACTTTTAAGTTAGCTTCATATTCAGTTTAGGTTCAGTTCAAAGTTTATGAACATATTCTAAATTCAATGACAAAACATAGTAAAATTTTTAAATTTGAAGTTTTTCAACTAAAACTTTTTTTTACTAAATAAACTTTTTTTTGCTTTTTAATAAATATTGTAAAAGAGCATCTTGCAATCAAAATGGCAATTAAAATGTTAAAATTAGCCTAGTAGATCACGTGATATAAATATTTTTGTCTTTGCATTATATGTTTTCTTCTTTATATAAATAAAAAGAAAATATATAGTTATAAAGATTAAAATACTTATTTCTCAATTTACTAGATCGATTTTAACATTTAACCACTATTTTGATTGCAAGGCACTCCTCTACAACTTTAGTTAAAAGCTGAAAAGAGATTTACTAAAAATCACAATATTTCTATAATTTTTAATAAATTATAAAAAATATTAAAATCTACAAAATTATTTATTCATTTATTTATTTTTTAGTATTAAGGTGACCTCTTTGTCAATGGTGATTTTATTATTATTAAGTATTATTTCAGTTACAATGAGAGTATATATAGCAACATGTGTACTTTTGGTACCTAATTTAAGTAGTCTGCCCAAAGCAGTAATGCTATACTAAGAGTTTTACACTATCTGCCATACTTGCATATCTACTATATGGAGTATCCAATTAAACCCTCTGATCATATCTTTACTTCCACCCAGTGTTAGATATTTAATATTCTTAGTGTTCTTAAAAACATTTAAAAAAATTTAAGAATATTATATTTAAAAATTATGTTCTCTTTTAAGAACTAACTAAGAATATAAAATTTATAATTTATGTTCTCATATAATATATAGAAAATATATAATTTCTTTCTTTTTTTTTTTTTTTTTTTTATATTATTAAGAACACTAAAAAAATTATAAAATTATAAAATTATAAATTTATGTTCTTAAGATACAAAATTTTTTTTTCAAATCTCTAACACTGCTTCCACCATGTAAAACTTAAGACCCAGGTATAAACTCACTATATATACCAGGGCATCATAGATCTATAAGATTTAAGATCCAGGTATAAACTCACTATATACACTAGGGTATTATAGATCTATATGACACTACTAGATTAATAGTCAAACTTAGAATGAAACCATATGTCCTTATTTATCTTTGAGATAAACCTGCCAGAGTAGTACATTCCTATAGGGTTCCTACAAACCCAAATCAAATCAAACTTTAGGCCAAGTTTGAGTTTAATTTGATTTTCAAATCAAACCCGATCTCAAACTAGCATTAAAAAAAATATTTGAGTTTGATTTGAAGCAAACTTTTTAGTTAAATTTGAGTTTGATT
>CAJVPY010000350.1:0-28522 GCA_910591965.1 Dentiscutata erythropus | reverse complement strand
TATCAACACTCAAAGAATATCAGCAATTCAAGGTATTTTATTTGAAAAATTACACGATATCAACTATTCATTTAAAACTAATTATGCTTATTTTAGCAACTTTACGAAGTAAACCTATTGATTCTATTGAAATTCCTCTTGGTAAGCACTGCATTAAACTTACAATATTATAATAAAACAATTCTATACTTATTTTATATTGGTATTTAGATGATTGATTTAACTTCTTTAAAGATATAAAATTTATTACCTTATTATTTAATTGTGGATTCTTGAGCAATATTAATCATCTTTTGTAATTAGCGTTAGCATAATCTTCAGATCTAAACTCAATTAAAAATATTTAAAAAACATTAAAAAAATAACATTTACAAATTTTGAAAAATAACAATTTAGATGTATAAAAAAAAAAAACTATAAATATTAATTTTCACTTTACAAAAATGCACCTATGGTGTTTAACACCTATATTGTATTATCTTCAATTAATTAATAGTTCTACTATGAAATCCCGAAAGACAGATTCCCGAAAGGACATGATACCGACAAAGTTAGCCGGCATTAGTTATAATGCTGGCCGATTTAGTCGGTATTAAGTTCTTTCGGGAAAATAGCTTTCGGGATTTCGTGGTAGAACTGTCTTTGAAGAAATCTTCCCCTAGATCGCCACCAAATTTTCACCGGCACGTGATTATGTGTAATACACCGAAAAATTCTTTAAGTTCGTTTAGATTAGGGTTAGGGTTAGGGTTAGAGAGAGCTATAGGTAAAATCGCTCAAGGAAAACTTTTTGTTAAAGCACTAAAGGTGGTTTATTATACTACATTTTGAGATATAAGCGATTTTTGACAAAGTGAACGTTTGTTTTGATTTTTCCTGATCGTGTAACGTTACACCTGATCTTTAAATATGATAGGTTTAAAATCACGTGCAGGTGAAAATTTGATGGCGATCTCAGTATCGCCACCAAAATGTTACACTCACGTGACTATCGAAAAAATCTTTAAGTTCGTTTAGATTAGGGTTAGGGTTAGGATTCGGGTTAGGGTGAGTGAGAGCTATAGGTAAAATTGCTCAAGGAAAATTTCCTGATCGTGTAACGTTACACCTGATCTTGAAATATGATTTGTTTACGCCACAAAATTGTCATGTGACTGTAACATTTTGGTGGCGATACTGGGGTAGTTGCCCATATTCTTACTCTATACTCCTTTTTTCTTGCAATATCATCTTTATTTTCTTTTTTTTACCTTCCCAAACACCTCATTTAATTTCTTATCCAAAGATCTCCCTCCTCTAATTTACCCAAAACATCTAACTACTGCATTAGCGCGACGCTTTCATTCATAAAATTTCGGTTTGAACGAAAACTTCCGCCTGTGTTTCATTAACTGTCTTTTACTTCAAATGTTTCTATATTTCTTTTGTGAATTGAAGACATACAAAAAATAATATAATTTTTAAAATATTTTGTTGGTTCATTATAAAAAGGTACCATTATAAAAATTTCTGAAGCTCGTAAGGTTAACAAAACTTATAAAATCTAGTTTTAAAAATGTAACGTCATTAACATTAAGGAACACTACTGCTATTCTTTTTTTAAGATACGATTCAGCGTAGATTATGAGAAAAGTGTTTTTTTTTTGTTTAAAGAATTTTTTTTTATAAATTGTATAATACGTGTTTATTTGATATTTATTATCATACTTTTAAATCCAATATTTTTCTTTCTTATGTGCGTATTATATTAAGAACTTTGACATTCTAGTCTGTAAAAATTTTGAAAATTATAATTCATAAACATTATAAAAGTAAAGAATACGAGTATTTTTTTGAATTCAAAGCAATAATATTAGAAGCTAAATATTATGAAAAAAATGAAGGGATACATACTTTTTGAAAATAACAAGAACATGATTCGAGAAAATAACGTTAAAAATGATGTTTCATTTTTGTAAAATATATAATTTTATTATTGTCCTCTTTAGAATATTTTAATTGCGCAAATTTTTGGACTGGTCAATGCGCCACCAACTTGGCACACATTCAAGAATTGCTGGAAATTTGGACAATGTCCAATTTGTCTAAATAATTTAATTGGACATAATCCATATTTTATAGGACATAAAAATATTTGTCAAAAGTTTCTGTGAAAGTGTTTGTTAAAAGCTCAAGACATTTTGTAAGTTTGATCATTTTAAACCACCAAATAACACTGCACTGCTATTGTATGCTCGCAGCCAATATCTTGTCTATTTGGCTACGAATTAATACAATTCTTTCTGGGCACTCATGAAAGATTTATTATATAAAAGAATAAGTGGCTTACAACTGCAAAACAGCATACATTATTTTCAAATTTACAAGTAACAAATTGACGTAATTGAAAAATAACAAACCATTTTAGCTTTGATACATTATTCTGGTTTTTTTTGGATAGCCAGAATTTACCTAACATTTATTTAGCATATAGAACTTTATCTAATAAAATTTTTGGACAGTGTCCAATTAAATTTACAATTTTATTGGTTATTGTCCAATGTCTAATTAAATTTACAATTTTACTGAATATTATCCAATGTTTAACGGTCCAAAAAATTATTTGAATTAATTGGACAAATTAAACATAAGTTTAAAGTCCAAACGTCAAAAATCCAATTAAATTTATTTGAAATTGTCCAATATCAGCACTGAGTAACTTATATAACGTGATGAAAGGGTCTAGTTAAACTTGGATTAGGAAGGTAATTAGTAGTAAAAAAAAGTAATGTTGTCGATAAGGGACGATGTGTATTACAAAAGCAAAAATAAAGCAGAATTAACAAAAAAGAATAAAGTAGGATATAAATTAGTAAGGGAGAGTTTTAATAACTATTGGATTGAAGTAAGGTCAGTTCAGTTGATAAAGATATGGTGGGAAAATGGGTGTAAGTGTCATTTGAGTGATGGTAATTTGAAGAACAATAACGATAATTATAATCGAGTTTAAATTAAAATAATGTTATAAATACAACAATAGTTATGCAATGTGATTATATAGTGTGTAGGGGTATGAATAAAAAAATGTAAAGTTAGAGAAAAATAGAGGTATTATTAATTGTATGCAGAGTACAATTTAAATAAGGGAATAATATTTATCATTGTTGTATTTATTGATGTTGAAGTTATGAGTAAGTCAATAGATATAAGTAGGGAAGGTAAAATGTGTTTATAGCTGGATATTTGGTGCATAAATATTATATTGTTTAATCTAGTAACAATAGTGCATGTTTTACTTTAGTAAATGGGTTGAATTAGAGCAGTGTATGGGGAATAGAAGTTATAACATAAGCATTTGAAAGAAATAAATCTAGTTATCTGATAGCTTACTATGATTGTGCTGCCAAAATAACTCGAGTTATTTGGCAGTGATACGTCAACTGCCAAATAACTTTGTTATTTGGCAGTTTATGTAATCACTACCAAAACTCGAGTCATTTAGAAGTACAATCATCGTAAACCATCGGATAAACCCATTATTGTATGCTACGCTAGCCAATAACTCCTAATGAATTTTTTTACAAATAATTCTCGTTATTGTCTACTACGCATACAATAACTATATAGTATTTTTTTTAAAGAGGATATAGGAAAAATAAAAAAAGAGCAAACGGATAGAGAGTGAATAAGATAGAATTGATTTAGATTTGTAATAGGAGTGGAGTGATATAAAAAAAACCTTTAGTTGTTCAATTGAACAGAGGTCTTTTTCGATTTTTACTAGCTACCTAATGCATTGGGGGTGCGTCAAGTATAACCCATGTTTGCATCAGTAGAGCATCTTACTGCGTTTCGATACAAAAGTAAAACTTCCTATTAGATTATATAATAGAAAATTTGCTTTTGTATTCGCAACGCGGAAAAATGCTCTCCTAATACAAACCTGGGTTATATTTGACGCACCCCCAATGCACTAGGTAGCTGTTAAAAATCGAAAAAGACCTCTGCTATATATACCACTAATAATGGTAGTAACCGATCCAAATTGAATTAGCTAACACTTTTTGGTCGATTTTAAAATTTTTGATTCAAATCAAAGTATTAGTTCTTAGCTATATAAAATGCACTTTTTATTCTATACCAAATTAGTAAATTGTTTAGATTATTCGATTTTAAAAACCATTTCTTTAAAAATGCAATAGATTCAAAATAGAAATTTGTCCAATCAAATTAAATTCGAAGTGATTAACTAATTAATGTTATAGTACAGTACTATATCGATATTTCGCTATTATCATATTAATAATCACAAAAATTTTTGTGATATAATTAATCAAAAAATAAATCAGGCAAAAATCGTGTAACACAAATATCAATTGCATTTTTTTCAAAACTCAAATTATCTGTCGAAGGGGGTTTTTATAGTCCATGCCCCATATTTGAAGCTAACTAATCTAAAATTGTATCAAATCGAAATATTAATTTTTTTAGCACTTACATTTATTTTTTTGTGATTGTTTGGTTATTAAAGTATCAAAATTTTTTTACAAAGATATAATATATTAGGCTATATAAGGTTAATTTTTTGACTTTCATAACATAAAACAAAAAAAAAAAAAGACCCACCTGCCCGGACTTTTATTTAAAATTTTTAAATTATAAAATTAAAGTTTTATTTTTATAAAGCTATGACCCTGAATGCATAATAGAATTTTGGTCAAATCTATAATGATAACTATAAGAATTCCTGTTTATTTTGGGTTAAGCTGGTTTTTGTATATAAAAAATAAAATCAGTTCCTACTAGGCATAAGACTGGACGGGCTGTTAGAATAATTAAATATTATATATTATATATTATTACCAGTTTACTATTGTAGACACCATTCAAATTGTTAGTTTATTACTCGTTTTATTACATAAAAGCTACTTCTAAACCAGATATGCGATCCGTTATCCATTTTCTTATTTAAGGATTCTTTATAATAATTTTGGTATAAAATTAAATTTAAGGATTCTTTATAATAATTTTGGTATAAAATTAAATTAGAGGATATCCGTATCACATCTCTAACTCTAAACAAATATTCAAACCTGTCTATTATTACTAGAACAAGTGATGGCAAGCGCATGAATTTTGAGAATCATGCACATGATTTTGTAGGTAAATTTTAATATATCTTGTACTGTAAGTTTATCTAGTCAATCTTTTCTTTTCATGTGAAAAATAAGGTACAACTTACATTCTTAATTTATTCGAATTATCAATTTATGTTGATGTTAAAAATATGAGCTTTCATGGCTGTGGGAGTAAATCTGATTCTCAAAAACGTATAAAAGATCAGTGATGTTATAAATTTAAATGTTTTTACAGCATTTACTGGTTTTATCACAATGACCAAACCATACAGCAGATCGTACAAAATTACTTTTAAAATAAGTATTTTAGAAATTATGGAAGATCTGTATAGTTGGATGACAAAATTATATGGTAAGAGGGTGTAAAATATCTACTGTATAAGCCCAAAATAACGGTTATTTGCACTCTAATCAATTGACCTGCGCGTTATTTCGAATACGCTCATGTGCATTATTTCTAAATAAGAGAAGATTTTCTAAATTCAATAGAGTCGACCTACAATAAATGCATGTTATTGGGTAAAGGTGCATTTAGAAAACATTCACTATGAAAATAATCTACCTATAATATTAAATAATTACTTAAATTATGAGCACTTGTCATTATAGGGAAAGTGCATGTGAATTGCACTTATAGAGTGTGCGCATATGGGGTATCAACTGTATATCGCAACAGTAAATTATGTGCAACATTAGGATGCGCGTTTTAATTCAGGACGCCAATGAGAGCTATATAAGTTGTTTTTGAAGGACCGATTTTCAAAATAACGCCCACGAGCGTTATTCACGCTTATACGGTATTTTAAAAACATGCCGTACTGATCTCATTATCAATATTGGAAATTTGTGGATCAAATGAAGAAATCACTACTACAACTTATATGATCTGCCGTCATGACATTCATAATGAATAACACCCACATTTTCCACTGCAAGGAAATAATAGTGATACGGGTCGATGAAAAAATCATGGGCCGGGTCGATCCTAAAAAATCTCGGGCCGGTCGACCGGGCCGAACGTTTTAGCTAATATAAATTTTACTAATAAGAGTTAGTCTCGATATCTATATCAAACGTGTAGAAAGCCATCAAGTAGTTCCTTGCCAAAATTCTATTATACCAAAAATTATTCATAATGCGTTATATTTTATGTTGATTAATTGTCTATGCACCCGAGGCATTTCTATTTGTATTAGTTATTTGCTAATTTATCGCATAAATTAGCCAACTAATGAGTGTCTACATTTTTATAAATGATTAGTTGATTTTTAGCCAATTTTTTAGCCAGTATATGAGAGTCGATTCTAGCACTTCTTTTATCGACCGGCCCGGCCCACGATGGTGCAGGCTGAGGGTCGACCCGCTATCGGCCCGGCCGTTGGGCCGGGGCCAGCCCGTATCACTAGGAAATAAGCCGGTAGATCTCCGGTTATATTAGGACCCGAAAGGCCCTCATATAATAACCGGGAATTATTATTCCCGCCGTTGCGAAAATAAATAGTGTTTATTCATTTTAAATTTGATTTCTTATTTCATTGATTTAGTAGCGATGAATATAATAGTGTATGTATTTAAAATAAGTCATTTCTGTATATTTACATTAAATTAGTCTGTAAGTATAGTTTAAAATATGACAAATGCTCCTTAAGTTATTCTATCTCGGTAAGATTATAAATTATCTGTTATTTCTCATTATTAAGTTAATTTAACCGGAAAGTTAAAATAATTTGTTAATCAAAGTATTCGAAAGCAATATATGCCTTCTTATTAGTTTTCTATAAATTATCTCCCGTGCTGATTTGGTTGATGAACAATCTTTTATTCAAGTCGATTCAGTCATAACTGTCATATCTAAAGTTATTATCTATCTGAAGTTGCAACTTTAGATATCGATATATAAAGTTGCACCTAACCAGAATTATATGTATGAAGATCTAATTTCAGGGGCTTAATTTTAGTCAGGTCAACTTTATATATCTAAAGTTGTAACTTCAGATAGATGGTAACTTTAGATACGACAATTGCCGTCTTTTTGGTTGAGTTAATTAACGTTTCTCAATGTATTGTTACGATAAATTATATCAATAAAAAGTGTCAAAATAAAGATGGTAAGTGATGGTTTAGACACGTTATTGGTTTAGATCATTAGTTTAAAATTTTGGAGACTTGTATTGATTTATTTATATGTAATCTGGGAACTAAAGTTTAATTTTGAGGACTGGATGTTAGCTTAATTTCATAAATTAGCTGTGATTGTTTATTTTTTGCATTGGCTAAGATGTTGTATCTTTATTTAAATATACTATAAATAATAAAAAATAAAAAAAAATTATGCTTATCATGCGTATTTTCCCCATATTTAAGTGTAAACTTACACAAAAAATTTATCTATAACTTGCATTATTGTTTATGAATCACCTTTTTAAAATTTAAGATTACATCTATATCCTAACCCTATTCTTAACTGAACAAGTATAAATATTTGATTTTGATTGTACCTGCTTATCAGTTTACTGTAGTACGTATATCACAATACACCACACGAATTTAAGCTCGAATAAATTTACTTTTGATACCAGTTTTTGGTTTTCGATAACATTATATAGCATTTCACATTTTACTAACATTATTTATCTCAACAGATTTTTTATAAGAAATGTATGCCTTATATTCATCCTTTTCAACCCCAATTCCATAAAGGTAACAATTTCCAACTTCTTTTAGTCCTTTAAAATTTCCCATATCTGCAGATTTTTGATAATAAATGAATGCCTTATGTTCATCCTTTTCAACTCCAATTCCATTTCGATAACAATAACCAACCCTATATACTCCTCTACCGTATCCCATTTCTGCAGATTTTCGATAATAAATGAATGCCTTACAATTATCTTCTTCAACTCCAATTCCAAATCGATAACAATGTG
The DNA here is from genome assembly GCA_910591965.1 of Dentiscutata erythropus. Classification (NCBI taxonomy): domain Eukaryota; kingdom Fungi; phylum Glomeromycota; class Glomeromycetes; order Diversisporales; family Gigasporaceae; genus Dentiscutata; species Dentiscutata erythropus. The sequence goes on along the minus strand of CAJVPY010000350.1, from coordinate 20,478 downwards.
CAACCTTATATGTTCCTCTATCGTATCCTATTTCTGCAGATTTATAATAATAAAAGAATGCCATATATATATCCCTTACAACTCCAATGCCATTTCGATAACAATATCCGACCTTATATGTACCTCTAGCGCATCCCATTTTTGCAGATTTTTTATAATAAATGAATGCCTCAAGTTTATCCTTTTCAACTCCAATTCCATATCGGTAACAATATCCAACCATATATGTTCCCATAGCGTCACCCTTCTCTGCAGATTTTTGATAATAAATGAATGCTTTATTTTCATCCTTTTCAACCCCAATTCCTTCATCATAACAATTTCCAACACTATATGCACCACTGGCGTGCCCCATCTCTGCAGATTTTTGATAATAAATGAAAGCATTATGTTTATCTTTGTTAACTCCAATTCCATTTGCATAACACAAACCAACGTTATATGTTCCATCAGCGTGTCCCATCTCTGAAGATTTTTGATAATAAATGAAAGCATTATGTTCATTTTTTACAACTCCAATTCCTTTTTCATAACAACAACCAACGTTATATATTCCATCAACGTGCTCCATATCAGCAGATTTTTGATAAAATATGAATGCCCTATGTTCATCTTTTTCAATTCCAATTCCATTTTGATAACAATATCCAATTTCATTTAATCCATTAGCATTTCCCATCTCTGAAGATTTTTGATAATTAATGAATGCTTTATTTTCATCTTTTTCAATCCCAATTCCATTTCGATAACAATATCCAACATTATATGTCCCTCTAGCGTATCCCATTTCTGCAGATTTTTTATAATAAATGAATGCTTTATGTTCATCTTTTTCAACTCCAATTCCATTTTCATAACAACAACCAACATTATATGTCCCAGCAGCGTGCCCCATCTTTGTAGATTTTTGATAGTAAATGAATGCTTTATGTTCATCTTTTTCAATTCCAATTCCATTTTGATAACAATATCCGGCATCATTTATTCCATTAGCATTTTCCATTCCTGCAGATTTTTGAAAGTTAGTAAACGCCTTATGTTCATCTTTTTCAATTCCAATTCCATTTCGATAACAATACCCAACATTATATATCCCTCTAGCGTATCCCATTTCTGCTGATTTCTGATAATAAGTAAAAGCCTTTTGTTCATCCTTTTCAACCCCGATTCCATTTTCATAACAACAACCAAGGTTATATGTTCCAGCAGTGTTTCCCATCTCTGTAGATTTTTGATAGTAACTGAATGCTTTATTTTCATCTTTTTCAATTCCAATTCCATTTTGATAACAATATCCGACATCAGTCATTCCATTGGCATTTTCCATTTCTGCAGATTTTTGATAATAAATGAATGCTTTATGTTCATCTTTTATAATTCCAATTCCATTTTTATAACAATGTCCAACATTATATGTTCCGGCAGCGTGCCCCATCTCTGCAGATTTATGATAATAAATGAAAGCCTTTTGTTTATCTTTTTCAACTCCAATTCCATGCGTGTAACAGCAACCAATGTTATATGTTCCCTCAGCGTGTCCCATCTCGGCAGATTTTCGATAATAAATGAATGCCTTATATTCATCTTTTTTAATTCCAATGCCATTTTGATAACAATAACCAACTTCATTTATTCCATTAGCATCTCCCATCTCTGCAGATTTTTTATAATAAGTGAATGCCTTATATTCATCTTTTTCAGTTCCAATTCCATTTCGATAACAATATCCAACATTATATATCCCTCCAGTGTATCCCATTTCAACAGATTTTTGATAATAAATGAAAGCCTTATTTTCATCCTTTTTAACTCCAATACCATTTTCACAACAATATCCAGCATTATATGTTCCAGCAGCGTGCCCCATATCAGCAGATTTTTGATAATAGATAGAAGCCTTATACTCATCTTTTTTAACTCCAATTCCATGATGATAACAATATCCAACATTATTTGTTCCTCCAGAGAATCCCATCTCTGTAGACTTTTGATAATAAATGAAAGCCTTATGTTCATCCTTTTCAACTCCAATTCCATAATGATAACAATATCCAACATTATTCGTTTCAATAGCGTCACCCATTTCTGCAAATTTTTGGTAATTAATAAATGCTTTATGTTTATCTTTTTCAATCCATTTACCATAACGATAACAACTTGCAAGTATAATTTGAACTGTAGGATTGATTTGATCATATAAGCAATAATTGATAATATCAACTGGATTTTGTTTCTTCTTTATTAAAAATTGTTCTAATCTATCAAGAGCTAAATGGGGATCTATGCCTTTCAATCTTTCTTCATTATATAGATCACATATTTCTTTAACAATTTCATTAATAAACACCCGGGAAAAATCTTGCGACATGTTATATTTTAAATATAATAGAGTAGTATTGTTGGCTATTTGAATAATATCTGATGAACACTGACGTTTTTTGGCTGACTTTTAAGTAGATTAACATTTTGGCGTAAATGTTATATATGGAAGTATCAAATTTATATTGAGATATGTATCACACTGTACAACATGCAGCATAGCGAACTTTATTGTGATTGACTAATTTTTGCTGATCATATTATTGTTAGGGATGTTAATGAGTAAGATACTCCGGAGTAACTCCGAGGTATAACCTTCTCCATACCGAAATTGTAAATTATTAGGGATTCGGGATTAATGATAGTTGGTATAAAGGAAAGTATTTTAGTCGGTAGGTAAGGTTAAAATACGTTATTACTTCATTTAGTATGCAACATTTAGAACTCTTTCTTCTCTTTATTAATCTTAATATCATATTTATACATTCTGCTCTGCCGTAGTTTGAAATCAAAATCTTGGTTTCGAACCAAGTTCTGTGGTCTCAAACCAAGATCTGTGGGTTTGAACCAAGTTCTGTCCATTTTATAACAATAGTGCTAACAAATGTAGTAAGAATACTAATATGATATAGAAAAACATAATAAAAAAAATTTAAGCAAAATTTTCATAACACCAGTGCATTTTAGATATAACACCGTCTTAATAGATAAGATATCATTAATAAGAGTACTATCATAATTTCACGTATATTTCTAATTTGTATTACTATACCAAAGGAAATTTAATAAATATTTCGATGTTTTTGTAAATATTGATCTTGCTTGCTTTATTAGCATAATTAAGACAGTAAAAGTCAAGCAAGAATTATGAAATGAACTTCAAATTCTTAACATCAAGTTTAATCATTTAATGAAATAACAGTTAAAACGATAGGTTTGTTTTTAATTGCTGGTTTAAAGAGCGATTTTATAAACTGGAGTTAAAAAATATAAACCTGATATTCTGATATCTACTGGGATATCCGGTTCTATGAAATATTTTCGCAATACTAAACGATTTTCGACATACTAGAACAAAGTTTTAAGCAGTCGAAAATAATTTCGCTATGAATTATTCTGATGTTATTACCTGCCCAAATACTCATATTAAGCCTCATAAATGCATTTATTCTTTCTTTAACAACAAACCAAGAAACCTTTACATAATCGTTATTATAGGCACTATTCTTTTTTTTTTTTTTGTTAATTGAGCCTACATACGTCATAATTGAACAAGCCATAACACTTACGAGCCCGAACTTTCTTGGTTATTAAGCACTTCGTGGACAATAGCATATACGTTTTACATAAAAAATTAAAATAGACTGTAAATATTATTTATAAATCTTATATAAAAATTATTTTGCTTTTTATGTACGCTTTCACCTATTAATTATTTTTTATTATATTAAAAAAAAAAGTATAGCCTAATTCTTGTTTCTATTTGAACTATTTCTGTCCAAAAAGAATTGATAAAAATAGAAAATTTATACATTAGCTATTAATAAAAATCGTATCTTTATGAACTAATCTGATGAGAAAGTAAACCTAAAAGCCTAAGTTGTTATGCACTATTAAATACTATGATAATTTTGAGCATTCAAGGTTAAACGCAATGAATTATTTTAATTCACATCTTGTTTGTGCATTGGTATAAGATCTCGATAAATGGTCGAATATTTTGCACCAATCCCGTAAATATCGCTTAGCTGGTACTATTGAATTATGGTATTTTCATGACTAGGTACAACCTTAAACAAATCAAATGTAACTTGAATTTTGTTAATAAGATCACTTTTTAAAAGTTTTTTTGCAAAATTTAGGCTACTCTATACTATAATCCTCTTAACTTAAATTTTAGGTTACCCTCTACCCTAATCCTATATAGCTTTAATCCTGACACAACCTAATATATTTTTCGAATTTAATTGTATTTAATTTATCATTTTGATTGTGGTATGTCGCAATGCACTACACGAATATAGACTTAAATTACCTTTGATACTAGTATCTGGATTTGCCATCTCGTGATATTCCAGTTCATTTCTATAACATTATGTGTTAACCATCTCTACAGATTTTTGATAATAAATGTATGCTTTATATTCATCTTTTTCAACCCCAATTCCATAAAGATAACAATTCCCAACTTTTGATATTCCATCAACATACGCCATCTCAGCAGATTTTTGAAAATAAATGAATGCTTTTTCTTCGTCTTTTTCAACTCCAATTCCATTGAGATAACAATATCCAACCTTATAAATCCCTTTAGCGTATCCCATTTCTGCAGATTTTTTATAATAAATGAATGCTTTATGATCATTATATTTAACTCCAATTCCATTTCGATAACAATATCCCACCTTATACGTCCCTTTAACATATCCCATTTCTTCAGATTTTTGATAATGGATGAATGCCTTATATTCATTTTTTTCGGTCCCAATTCCATTAAGATAACAACTTCCAACTTCATAAGTTCCTCTAGCATATCCCATTTCTGCAGATTTAAGATAATGAATAAATGCTTTATGTTTATCTTTTTCAACTCCAATTCCATTGAGATAACAATATCCAACATTACTTGTTCCAATAGCGTTACCCATCTCTGCAGATTTTTGATAATAAAAGTATGCCTTATTATCATTCTTTTCAACTCCAATTCCATTTCGATAACAATATCCAACATTACTCGTTCCCCTAGCGTCACCCATATCTGCAGATTTTTGATAATAAATAAATGTCTTATGTTCGTCCTTTTCAATCCATTTACCAAAATGATAACAATTTGCAAGAATAAGTAAAACTGTAGGATTGATTTGATCATCTAAACAATAATCGATGATATCAATAGGATTTTGTTTCTTATTTATTAGAAATTGTTCTAATGTATCAAGAGCTGGACTGGGATCTCTGCCTTTCAATCTTTCTTCATTATACAGATTACACATTTCTTTAACAATTCCATTAAGGAACTCCTGGGAAACATCCTGTGGCATGTTATCCTTTAAATACAATCGGGTAGTATTGTTGACTACTTGAATAATATCTTATGAACAGTCGATTTTTTCTAGCTGTTTTTCAAGTACGTACGTACGTTGGATATTGCAAACTGACATTTTGGCAACGTTACATATAGAAGCATCAAATTTATATTTGAGATACATACGTGAGTATCACATTGCACCACATACAGCATAGCTGATCATTTCGTCATTATTTGGTACATTGGATAGGGATGCTCCGAAGAAACTCCGAGGTATAACCCACACAATATCGGTGTTACTACATAAATTAGTATCACAATGTGCTGTACATTCGTTGAGTGGTGGTCCTGATGGGTAACTGTCACAATGATAACCAAACCTTTGTATATTACATTCGAGGAATGTTGGGTTTGGAAGTGATTGAATTTGGTTCACAATGTCACGTGTGCACGTGATGATCGGGTAATAGATATTAATCGATTAGATCAGTGATCTAATGCATGAAGTTTATTTGTAATATGTGTGTCATAAAAGCGTAGTTTATTATAGTTGTACATAATCTAGATTAGAAATGTAGTCATCGATTATGGTTTGATGAAACCTATTTGTAGTCAAATAGAAATTCGGTATAAATTGAAGAAAGAGATTCGTTAGAGCATCAAGTTCTCTCTTTGGGAAGAAAAAGCTTTTCCATTACTTGACATAAACTCTCTTAGTAAGAAACAATAGACATAACCTGTTGAGGTGCATGTGTCTGGCAAACTGACCAGTGCAAAGTGAGTGCTTGATCTTAGGGAAAACCAACCTAAAGCCCCATAGTTAAGAATCTTCGTGACCGTAACGAAAAGACAATGTCGTTAAGAATCTTCGTGACAGTAACGAAAAGACAATGTCGTTAAGAATAATCATCGATGCCGCTCCAATGATTTCTGCGTACGTATATAAACGCTAACTCTCCACCTCGATGCAAGAATAGAAGCTATCTGCTCTCTAAACTTTTTTATAATAAAGAATATTCTCATAAACCGTTCCTAATAATGGTTCATCTATCCTAAATTTTCTTTTCATGATATTCTCTCAACTAAAGTAACACCGGTAAATTTTAGATATGATATCCTAGATTATTAAGATATCATTAATAAGAGCACTCATAATTTCATATTCTAAATTGTATTATCGCACTGAAGGGAATTTAATAAAATTTTTATGTTGTATGGTAGATTTTTGCACTTCGATTGTTTATTAGTATAATTAAGACAGAAAAGTTAAGCAAAAATAATAAAAAACCTCAGATTCTAGCATCAATTTTTAATCATTTAATAATAATTTTTTTTTCGTAAATGCTTATCATAAAATAACATTTAAAGTGTAAAAACACAATAAGTTTTTTTTTTTTTTGTTGTTGGTTTAAAGACAATTATATAAACTGGAATTATAAAAAATATAAACCTAGTATTCTAAGATATCTGATTATATAATTATTTTCAACATACTAAATAATTTCGTCAATTTATTTCTTTTTCTTAAAAAGACAACTTTTCAGTAGGATAACTTACACAATTTGTAACAGCAAATTCATGTTCATTCCTTTATGCAGACATTACCCAACTTAAACCTCATAAGTGCATTCATTCTTTTCCGCAACACCAAACTAAAATCCTTCACCATAATTCCTATAATGCTGTAATAGATATAAGTGCTATTTTTTTAAAAATGATCCTACGTATGTAGTGTGCTTCAATGAGCCGGCTCAAATAGGCTTATCCTTCACCTCATTAACTTATTTAAGTTATAAGTTGTATAACATATAATATATTCAAGAATATTGTATAAGTTATACAAATAAGTGATTTATATAGTATAAAAACTAAATAAGCCTTAATCAGCCAATGGGAATATCGAATAAGCCTATTTGAGCCAGCTCATTGGAGAACATTGCACATATGTCACATCTGATCAAGCTGTGACCCTCACGAACATGAAAAATTAAATTAATACTGCAAATATTATTTATAATTTTTATTTATAGATATATATATTTACATTTTCATCTATTAATTATTTTTTTATTATTCTAAAAATATACAGCTCCAATCTTGTTCACTTTGAACCATTTCTGTCTAAAAAAGATTTTCTAAATAGAAAATTTAACGTTTATACATTAACTACTACATAGAATCGTATATTTATGATCCAATTTGTAGAAAAAGTAAATCTAGAGTTTAGATTGTTATGCACTATTAATTACTATGAGAATTTTAGTCTTCAAGGTTAAACGTAATGAATTATATCTATTTTAATTGAATTTGTATTTTTACTACATAACAGTTTTATTATTTGTTTATGCACTAATACAGCAGGGCAGGGTTGTGAGCTTACATAGCTTAATGAAAAAAATTATTAAACAAATATATGTTTTTTATATGTCTAATGGGTGTCTAATGGTGTCTAATGGTGTTTAATGGTGTTTAATGGTGTCTAATACCAGCGTATTCGCAACACAGAGGTATGGGATCTCGGAAAACAGTTAAATATTTTATATCAATCTCGTGCATTATTGTTTAGCTGGTGGTAGTAACAAGACCAGGTGTAATCTTAAACAAAATCATCTATAACTTGAAACTTTGTTTATAAAAATCACCTTTAGAAATTTTTTTGCTAATTTTAGGTACCTCTACCTTAATCTTACTTAACTTTAATCCTGACACAAGCTAATATACTTTTTGATTTTAATTCTACTGATTACTATTTGATTATAATATGTCACAATGCACACAAAAATATAGACTTAAATTACCTTTAATACCAGTCAGTATCTGTATTTAGCGGATCTCTTGTTATTCCAATTTCATTTCGATAACATTATGCGTTAATTCTCTACAGATTTTTTATAATAAATGTATGCCTTATATTCATCCTTTTCAACACCAATTCCATAAAGATAGCAATATCCAACTTTTGATATTCCATCAACATACGCCATCTCAGCAGATTTTTGAAAATAATTGAATGCCTTATGGTCATCTTTTTCAACTCCAATTCCATTAAGGTAACAATATCCAATTTTATATATTCCTCTAGAGTATCCCATTTCTGCCGATTTTTGATAATAAATAAAGGCCTTATGTTTATCTTTATCAATCCCAATTCCATATCGATAACAATATCCAATTTTATATGTTCCCATAGCGTCACCCATCTCAGCAGATTTTCGAAAATAAATGAATGCCTCATGTTCATCCTTTTCAACTCCTATTCCATTGAAATAACAATATCCAACATTATATAATCCACCAACATACCCCATCTCTGCAGATTTTTGATAATAAACGAATGCTTTATATTCATCTTTTTCAATCCCGATTCCTTTCCGATAGCAATATCCAATCTTATTTATCCCTCTAGCGTATCCCATTTCTGCGGATTTTTTATAATTAATGAAAGCCTTATGTTCATCCTTTTCAATTCCTGTACCATAATTATAGCATTTTCCAACTTCATATATTCCTTTAGCATTACCCATATCGGCAGATTTTTGGTAATAAATGAAAGTCTTATGTTTATCCTCTTCAACCCATTTGCCATAATAATAACAGCTTGCAAGTATGATTTGAACTATAGGATTGACATGATCATTTAAGCAACAATTGATAATGTCATATGGATTTTGTTTTTCGTTTATTAGAAATTGTTCTAACATGTCAAGAATTGAACGGACGGTTTGGCCTTTCGATCTTTCTTTATCATATATATTACACATTTCTTCAATAATTTCATTAAGGAAATTTTGTGATTTATTATCCTCTAAACGCAATTGTTTAACATTGTTGACTATTTGAATAATATCCGATGAACTGTCGATTTGTTCTGGCTGCTTTTCGAATATATTATTATAAATTGACATTTCAAGAAAGAATGTATTAATGCAGTATAGTGTTACAATGAAATCATTGAGTCTATTGAAGACAAGTATTACGTTGTGCAGCGTTCATTTATATCTTTGTTGCAATTGCCGCCGCCGCATGCATATTGTAACATTTCCCAAACAAATTGGTGCTACATACATACGTAATTAAAGATACAATAACGATAGTATTTAATTATTTGTATTTCAAAAAAAAAAGTGTTAACAGAAAGTATGATATCAGATAAATTATTTCATAGTGGAAATTAACTAACATGAAAATTTCACTATCCTGAATAATTTATTTATACACGAAAGAATTGATATTATTCATAGCATTCAAATAGTCTTAATAGCGCGATCAGTCAAATCTTTTTTGTCACTAGATGTCCAAGCTAACATGGTAATTTTTAGAAATATTTTGACGATAAAAATCGACAATAACTTCTGCCATTTTTTCTCTCTGAAAATTTAATGTTTTTATGTCTTCTTTTTTTTCAAAATTTTTATCAAATCAAACTGTAATTGTGCACTAATATTTCGTCTTTTAACAGATTTCGAATATCATACCAGCACTTCTTCATAAGATCAATATATCATTGTGTTATATATTTAACGATAATTGGTTTTGTTCATTTACAAGTTGTCAAAAGTAAATATTTATTTTCTTATTCAAAACTTTAACAGTCAAGAGATATTCTTACATTATTATGCTAAGTGAATAAACATCAACTTCAGGTCTATATTTAGAATAACCTCCTTAAGTTTCTAAGTTTCTTCAAAGTCCCCAGCAAAATTTTATTAAATGATTATTTACTCTTATTTTAAATACCTTTCATATGTCTTTTTTCAAATTTGTTAATATTGTATTATCGCGACTTCCTATTATTTTAATTGCACAGTACATTCAATTTCTTAAACAATCAGAAGTATTTATACTTTTCATTAACAAACTCCAACATTCAATCCTCCGCGTTTAGACAGATTATGTACTATTTAAAATACGTTTAAAAAAAAATAAATTCTAAAATTTATTGTCCTACAGAATTTCATCTTAACAAATTTTAAATATATGCGAATGGGTTTTTTTTCGGAAATATCCATATCTTTATTATAACATTGAATTGTTCGTTATGATTTTTGCTTTCGGTAGTTTAATACTACTTGATGTTTTCTTTTTGTTTCTAATTCTGTGTTCATAAATACCACTTAAGTATAGCATAAATATTTGCTGTCATGTAATATTCCATTAATATTGTTTGTCCGTTAAATTTGCAGGTAAACAAGAAATAAATTCTAATTAAATTATTGTAATAAACTACTTAAGTTCTTGAATATTTACCATCACGCGATGTTCTTATATCATTTCATTCGCATTAATTGGATGATTACGAGATGCTGAGTTTTTGAATATTTGTCAAACTTCTTTTTTAATCGGAAAAGTTTAATAGAAAGTAATCTGCAAATAATCAAGATCTAGAATTGGATCATGGTTAAAAACTGGCCATAAAAAATTGTTCAATACCCAAAAAAATAGGATAAATATATATTATCATTAGATTCATTAATAAGTTATCAGCTTTATGAATATCTGCTATTTTATTCGCCGAATATTAATTATTTAAGATAAGCAAGTTCACTAATATTATGTCCATATTATTTCACCTAGTTATAGGCAGGATTATTTTACAAACAATTACAGTAACTCACAGATAAGGATGCCAACGACTCTATTAATTAATCGGTTTTATAATAATAAACATACAAATCCCTGCTCACAGACAAGCTCATCTGTAGACAATGTATTTCACCAATCGTTCATTTTACAGACAAGCTTTTTTTATAAATTGTCCTACTTTTAAACAAATCCTAACGACAATGCTGTAATGACTAAAATTACTTTGTAATAGAGGTTGGAGCTGGTTTAATAATCCTGCCCGTTTTTAAATTTCGATATTGATGGGATTTTGATGGGAGTCTATCGTATCGAAACATATTAATTCACTTTAATCAAAAAACCACTCTAGAATCACCTTAAAAAATTTCGCTACTACGTATTTCGTCAACCTATCAGATTTCACGATCAGATGTGAAGAAAACACAAAAAATCAAAACAAACCAAAAGTTCATAACTCAGCGTTTTACCTAAGAAACTATTTTCTGCGCACTAACAAAAAGCTTTTCTTGCGAAATTTTAGTCGTAAAAAAACTGTTTATAAGGCCACGCAAAGTAAATTTTTCGTTTAACATTACATGGAATCTGAAAACTGGGTCGGTCGGTCGATTTTTTTTTTTTTTTCTTTTTTTTTCAAATCTACTTTAAATCAATAGAATTATGTTCGTATTTTAAGGTTATGCAAAGTTATTCTTTTTTTTGCATAACAAGGAATTAGAAAATTGGGTTGGCTGTCGTTTTTTTTCTGTCGGTCCTATCGGATAACTCCGGGATGTCGGGTGTCTCCATCGGGTGATACCGGTTAAAAATTGCAGAAAAAATAAATAGCAAAAATCGAATAATTGGCACAATTGAGATGTAAAAAAAAAAAAAAAAAAAAAAAAAAATTTTAAAAAAATTAAAAAAATGGGTCGGCGGGTAATGTTAAACGAAAAATTAATTTTGCGTGGCCTAATCACCTAATTTTATATAGTCAGCACTCTACTAAAAATTTCCGCCCATATGAATAAGATTCAATATCCATATCGGCGGATTTACAAAATTGGGTCTTTTTAAGACCCAAAATTTCATATAATTTTACAAGTTAAACCATCTTATCTCTAAGATCTAATGGGTAAATTCCAATTCCTATTCTTTGGCACGGTCCATTTTCGCTAAAACGAAGCTTTTATTCATTTTTAATTATTTTTCGACGAAAATTCAGTTTTAAAAATTGTGTAAAATTTCAATTCCTATTCTTTGGTAAGATCCATTTTAGTTCAAACAAAGCCTTTATCATTTCTAATTATTTTCGGTTTTAAAAAATTGTGCAAATTTTCAATTCTTTATCTTTGGCAAGATCTATTTTTCGTTCAAACGAAGCCTTTATTCATTTCTAATTATTTTTTATTTCTTGTCGAAGACAAAAAATTTGGTTTTAAAAAATTGATTTTCGTTTAAACGAAGCCTTTATTCATTTCTAATTATTTTCAATGAATCGTTTTTAAGAAAATTGTGCAAAATTCAATTTCTGTTCTTTTATTCATTTCTAATTATTTTCAATGAAAATTGGTTTTTTAAAAAATTGAATTAAGTTTTGTTCATCATAATTCTTCATGCATTCTTGACAAATATTAATAATATCTTGGTCGCTTGGAATCTTAACCTGAGATTCATTTTTAAACCAGTCGATAAATTCATGATCATATTTAACTTTTTAATAGCAGCACCTGCTCGAGTAATATATTTGTTATAAAAGCCTAGGGCTGTTAAAAGTCCGATCCTATCGGTCCGGACTCCTAAATAGGACTTTTGATCGGGATTCGGTCCTTAAGTTAGGTCTGTGCATGTAATAATAATAATACCGGTAATACTGTAATACGTCTAATCTACTGATTTACAAAGATAACGATAAACCATATTTTTATTAAAAATATTTTTATTCTATAGCTTCTATTTTTTCAAAAAATATTTTTTTAGTTATCTATTTTTAATATTCCCGATTCAGACCAACTCTTTATACATAAAGAGGCTCTTGTTGATTCTTCAAGAAGGCCGCTTCTCTCAAGATCTAATGTATATTTGGCCATGGAAAAAGCATGTTCACAGGGAACGCTAGTGGTTTGTAATGCAAAAAAGTCAGCCGCCATCAAAGCTACATTTGGAAAGTAGTGGGCTTTTGTTTTTCACCACCACAGTGGATCAGTACTTGGTTCTAGAGGTAATGAAAGGTACATGGCTAATTCATTCGTTGCGGTTTCTTTTTCTTTATCCTTATTTGATTTTCCCAAATTTCAAAAATATTCTAGAGGATCTTGATTAGGTTTTATTGTTTCATTATCTTTGTATTGAAGAGAATATGAAACCTTCAAGTTTTCAATAGCCAACTGACGATCTTTTTCTGTAAAGATTTCAAATTTGGTAGATGGGTCAAGAAGAGTCGGAATAGCTGAAGATTGAGAGAGATAAGGCCAGTATTTCATTAATTTTTTTTTTTGTTTCTTGAGCTGCCTCACGGTACATATTATTATTTATGTTGCCAATATAAGAGTTAAGGTGTATTAGAAGTCTCTGAAAAATTATTTGTAATGAACCATGCAAGGGAACCAAAGTCTTGGACAATTGTAACGTTGCCTTGTAAAAAGGTTCAAGGAATTGAACCATGTCCTTAACTACTACCCAATCATTAGGTTCCAAGTAGTCTTCGTTTAGATCAGGATGAAGTCTAACAAGGCTTTCTATAATATCTTGAATTTCAATTAACTGTTTTATCATAAGATAGGTGGAGTTCCATCTTGTTTCAACATCAAGTTCCGGATGAAGAAACGTGCGATTAAAGATGGTAAAAATTCTCTTCATTTCATTCAAAAGTGAAGGTAAATTTCTAATCTTTTTACAGATACATCGTACTTTCTTTATCTGTTTAATATATTTTTTTTGTCCATCTTTAACCACAAGGTTCAAGATATGTGCAGCACACCGTATGTACATAAAATCTGGATTAATATGATCTTGGAGATATTGCAAGCACGTTTGATTATTAGATGCATTATCACCCATGAAGCCCTGTTATAATATAGATTAATAAAGATTGTTTTATTAAAAAATGTGGAAGATAATGCTAACAAGAAATACTGTAATAATTATATAAATATTTACCATCACTTTATCTTTTATTTCTAGTTCTTCTAAAACCTCAAGTATTTTTTTGCCAAGATATGCAGCAGTATGAGAGTTGTGTAAAGGTATAAAGTCAAGTAAAAGGGTTCTTATTATCCACTCTACATCTACCCAATGGACAGTAATCCGAGGAATTGTTGTTTGTTACATGCTGTCCAAACATCAATAGTAAGTGCTAGCTTACTATGATTTTATTTTAATATATTTTTTATATCTATTCTCATAGATTCAAATTTATTTCTAATAGCGGTAGAGACCGTCTGGCAGCAAGGAAGCTTATACCTAGGATCGAGATTTGAAACGAACTTAATAAAAGGGGTTTCATCCACTATTGAATAGGCTAACTGGTTTTTAATAATTAATTGATATAGGTCATGAGTTAAAGAATTTATACGATCCCTGCCAGTTTTGTCAGCTGTTGAATATGGAAAATGAGTAATTTTTGCATTTTTTCATTGAAAATCTCTATAGATATCCGAATGCTTATTTTCAAAATGTCACATAATTGTTGACAAAGATGTAAGTGCACCCCATTTACAAGGATGTTTAATTTTAGGATCATACTTTACAAAGATGAATACCATCATCAAGTTCTTCCAAATAGTTGTAAACTGGTGATGGGTCCTTTTTTTTTTTTTGGATTTTTTTGTATTATTACTTTGAGTAGTTGTGTTATTAATAGTTTCTTCTTCATTTTGAGGCTCAGAAACTGGATTAGAAGTCGAAGGAACAGTATCAAGAATTGAAGGAACGGGGTCAAGAACGGGGTCAATAATTGGAGAAACAGGATCAAGAACTGGAGGTATGGAATCAAAAATTGATGGAACGGATGTGTTGGAGTAAGACATGTATTAATATTTAAAATAAATTTAATGCTGTTAAGAGATTTATTATTTTTTTGATGAAAAAAAAGTTAAGGTTGGTAGAAAAAAATTCAAGGATTTTTATTACCGATTTAAGTTATTATTGCTATTAAAAACTTTGGCCATGATTGTTTTATTAAATAAAAGAACATGGTATTTAATGTAAGTTTATGAATTAATATACAGTAGGAGTTTTGTAATGTCCCTTAATATTTAATGTATGCGGCATTAACATTAAGAGTTAATTAATTGTCTAGTTGATATTAATAAACTCCAAATGTTGTCTCCTTACTAATTGCTAAAAAAATTGATCGTTAATCACTTTGGGCTTTAACAAGACTGCCGTCAATAACAAAAAAATTACTATGCTGCTTTTTGTTCTGAAAAAACTCTTACAGAAGACAAAAAAAAAAAAAATCAATACACAAAGAATAATCCTAACTATCTTTAGTTATTTAAATTATTTTTCTATTTATTTTATTACTATTAAATAAAAATTTTACAATATCAACAAGTTATATAAAATTGTATTGCACGACCAATTCCCTCTTGATAAGAACAACTAATTCCCTTTTGATAAAAATAACCAATTTCCTCTTGATGAGAACTAAATTCACCGTTACTACCTTTGGTTTTTTTCAAATATGGCTATTGCTATAATGATAGAATAATAAGTTATTTGTAAATTATTAAAAGAAAATAGCTGAGGCTATTATAAAAAAATTCAGACGCCAAAGTTTTGGAAGCTAATGTTTTGGTGTAAGGTAATTACCTTTTCTTTTGAAGCCTTAGTGAAAGATAGCTCAAGCATAATCGACTATAACATTGAGCATAATCTCAACCATTAGACAATTACATTGAGGGAGATGCTTGAGAACGGCCTTAACACGCAAATACTGGAAGGTTATCTAAACGTATTAGTTACATGGAATATTAACGTTAAAGGTAAATTAGCCAATCACACAAATGCCCTTCTAATCATAATTTGGAACAAACGACATGCATCGATATGCATGGGACTTTGTCTGGGATAAACTCGGAGTCAGTCCTAAAAAGTCCCTGTGAAGTCGACTCAAGGATCGGGTTCGGAGAGCTTTTTAACAGCCCTATAAAAGCCTAATTTATATTCGATTACTTTTTTACGTTTCTTGTTAAGGTTTATTAGTTGACATGAAAAGTTTTTTCCATAAATTTTCGTACAAACTAAGCACACCAAACATGTTGGGCAAGCATTCGAACGAAAATTTAAAATCGTTGACATTATTGTTATTGTAAAATGATCATTATGATACAAAAATAGCTTTTATTAATTATATATTTTATTATACGGATCATATCGAATCAATAACTTAGCCGGATCGGCCGAAAAATCATTCGGCAAATTTTTATAAGTGTCCCAGAAATTATAATAGCCGTAAACATACGATTTATACAAATACTGACTAAATATAATGTGCGTCAAAATTGCGAGTATTTTTAAAATGAATTCTTAAAAGAAAAATTCTATAATTATATTTTCTTTATAAGTGGATCATATTTTTATTTCTAGTCTACAGATCTGACGAACACTCGCATATTATTTATTGGAAATAATATTGACGACAAAATATTCCTTTGTGCAAAAATTCTAAAACTAAAGACTTATAATTTTCTCTACCTTTACTTTTCTTATTTATACCTCTTACATACTAAACAATTACGTTAAATGACTATCGATGTAATAATGACATTATTAGTTACATATTAATTTGACTTTATTATCGCCATTGTTCTATAAAGTTACTTAAGATTTTGATCGTCCCTATTACTATTACCGATTACTTCGAGTTACCGTCACACGTGACATTTATACTGTGTTCTCATGAGAACTCTGAGAACATTAATTTCAAATGATGGTCACATAAGTTCCGAACGATAATAAATCATGTAACCACTATCAGGACCTGTAATGCGTATATCATAAGAAAACTTATGGAACTAATACTTCTCATAAACAAAGCTGCTCGATACTCGAATCATCACGAGACCAAACATATGACATGTCAGTTCACGTTCGGTCTAATGATCGATCAAGTGATCGATCAGTGATGAGAAAATTCTCGTATGAAATGAGGTAATGGGAAAGTTGAAGTAATTAGTCGAGTTAGTATGAGGTAATTAATTAGTGCACAGGTATATTAATAATCGATGAAGTATGAAGAGGAAATAATCTTGTTTCTTCTGCGAACACGACATTCGACTGTTTACATCGATCCTCCCATACCCATTAGGGTTTTCCAAAATGGTCTGTCAGGACGACAGTCATTAAGTTTGATGTGGGACTAATATGTTTTGGTTAAGGACTGGCCTATCGAGACGTCAGTTATTTGTACAAATTCTAATGCATTTTATGGCCTGTCGGGACGACATTCATTAAAATTGATGTGTGGCTTGTGTTTATCTTTAAGACCTGGCTTGTCGAGACGACAGTCATAAAAGAAAAAGAAAAAAAGAATGTTACACGATACTATAAAACTGCGTAGGTTGCTCAGTTAAAAGGAGAAAACAACCAGGTGTATTTCCATGGCAAGTTACCCGAAAATGAGAGACAAGTTCTAATTGTATCATTATTCCCCAATGTCAACCGACCGTGGCCATAATTACCAAAATTACTTGATAGAGCCGTCGCTAAAATAAAATTACCAATTTCTGATTCCATCATGTATATCTCAAGAACTACTGGCCCGATTTTGATAATATAACCACCATTTTACTCAGAATTATCCCATGTTATTAATTTACAATAAATTGAAAAAAATCCGAACTGCCGACTGGAATTTTGGAATACCAGGTCATGCAAAACGAAAAATTAACTATATGTAGCTTTATGAGTTATAATAGATTTTTAACAATTACAATTTATGATTTAAATAAGATTTTACAATCTATACTATATTTTATATATATTTAATCTATTGCACTAATTTAAGATTTGGATTATTTATCGGTAATTTAATAGCAAGACTATTTCCGAAAAGATTCAAATCTTTCAACGTACTGTTTTTGCTAAGTGCATTAGCTAACGCTTTTCCTCCTTCTGATCCCAGTAGATTATTAGAAAGATTCAAAGAAGTCAGTGTCGGGTTTATGCAAAGTGCATCAGCTAACGCTTTTCCTCCCTCTGATCCAAGTCTATTGCAACAAAGATTTAAAGAAATCAACGTGCTGTTCTTGTAAAGTGCATCAGCTAATGCTTTTCCTCCTTCTGATCCAAGAAAGAAGTCAGCGTAGAGTTCTTGCAAAGGGCATTTGCCAATGCTTTCACTCCTTCTGATCCAAGTTTATTATCATCGAGATTCAAAGAAGTCAGTGAAGTGTTCTTGCAAAGCGCATATGCTAATGCTTTTGCCCCTTCAGTTCCAAGATTATTTTTATTAAGATCCAGAGAAATTAATGTTGAATTTTTGCAAAGTGCATCGCCTAATGCTTCTCCTCCTTCTAATCCAAACGAATTATGTTGAAGGTCCAAGGAAGTCAGTGTAATGTTCTTGCAAAGAGCGTTTGCTAATGCTTTTCCTCCTTCTGATCCAAGATAATTATATTGAAGACCAAAAGAAGTCAGCGTGGAGTTCTTACAAAGTGCATCAGCTAACGCTTTTCCTCCTTCTGATCCAATATTATTATATTCAAGATTCAAAGAGGTCAGTGTGGAGTTCTTGCAAAGTACATCAGCTAATGTTTTTTCTCCTTCTGATCCAATATCATTCGCACTAAGGTCCAGAGAAGTCAGTGAGATGTTCTTGCAAAGTGCATTTGCTATTGCTTTTCCTCCTTCTGATCCAAGTTTATTATCACAAAGATTCAAAGAAGTCAGCGTTGAGTTTTTGCAAAGTGCATTAGCTAATTCTTTTCCTCCTTCTGCTCCAAGGTTATTACAACTAATATCCAAAAAACTTAATGCAGTGTTCTTGCAAAGTGCATTTGCTATTGCTTTTCCTCCTTCTGATCCAAGTTTATTATAACAAAGATTCAAAGAAGTCAGTGTTGAATTCTTGCAAAGTGTATCTGCTAATGCTTTTACTCCTTCTGATCCAAAATAATTATCTCTAAGATTCAAAGACGTAAGCGTGGTGAACTTGTAAAGTACATCTGCTAATGTTTTTATCTCCTCTGATCTAAGTCCGTTTGAACGAAGATCCAAATAAGTCAACGCGGTGTTTTTGTAAAGTGGATCCACCAATACTTCTCCTTTTTCAAAGTCAGTGTTTCGAAGATGTAAATTTTTTAGGGTGGTCATCCTGCAGAGTGTCTCTAATAATGTATATCCCCTAATATTATTATCTCGAAGGTCCAAATTTTTTAATGTGGTATTCTTACAAAGTGCATCTACTATTGCGTACCCTCCATTCAATCCAAGGCAATTATATCGAAGATTTAAAGAAGCCAATGAGGTGTTACAACAAAGTGCATCAGCTAATGCTATTCCTACTTCCGATCCAAGATGATTATGATCAAGATTCAAAGAAGTCAGCGAAGTGTTCGTGCAAAGTGCGAATGCTAATGCTTTTCCTCCTTCTGATTCAAGATCAGTTCCAGAAAGGTTCAAAGAAGTCAGTGTAATGTTTTTGCAAAGTGCATCAGCTAATGCTTTTCCTCCCTTTGATCTAAATTTATTATGACCGAGGTGCAAATCTTTCAATGTAGTGTTTATGCAAAGTGCATATGCTAATGCTTTTCCTTCCTCTAATTCAAAATTATTACTACGAAGAATCAAAGAAGTAAGCGTGGTGTTCTTACAAAGTGCGTCAACTAATGCTTTTCTCCCTTCTGTTTCAAAATCATTATGACTAAGATCCAGAGAAGTTAATGTGGTATTTTTGCAAAATGCATCGGCTATTGCCTTTCCCCCTTCTAATCCAAGTTTATTATATTGAAGATTCAAAGAAGTCAGCGTGGAGTTCTTGCAAAGTGCATTAGCCAATGCTTTTCCTCCTTCTGGTCCAATACTATTAAAATAAAGATTCAAGTATTTTAGGGTATTGTTCTTACAAAGAAACTTTGCTAGCTCCTTCCCCTCTTCAACGCCAATCCGATTAAAACCAAGATTTAAAGAATTTATAACATCGTTTTTATAAAGAGTCTTTAATAATGTTTTCACCTCTCCAGATCCAAGTTGATTACGTTCAAGATTTAAGGAAGTCAAAGTATAGTTCATATAAAGAATAGTTACTAACGCATCAATTTCCTTAGACTTAAAATTATAATCGATATAACATAAATTAATTGAGGTAATAGTAGTATTCTTATAAAGTTTTTCTAATATTATTTGGTTGCAAATAAGTTCATTAAGATATAAATGTTTAAGATTTTTACTAGTTCGTAGAAACATTGCGATCAAAGAACATATAATAACATTTTCAATCTCACGTCTTTTTTCGCATCTTTCATTATAAAGCCATTTATAAATTCCATGATAAAAATCATTGCTAATGGATGTGATATAACTTGTATATTCAAATAGTGGTTTTGGATGACTTGGAAGGGTAATTT
>CAJVPY010000349.1:0-28533 GCA_910591965.1 Dentiscutata erythropus | reverse complement strand
ATTAAAAAATTTAAATATTAAAAAAATTAGTAAAAATCTTCGCAGGCAAATTTGCCTGTGTTACAATTTAAGGGATACAGTAGTGTTGAAGCCAAACCAAAATTAGAAAAAAGCCTACAAATACATTAGAATAATTGCACTAGTGTTACTATCTAGAAAATTTCATTGGCCAATCAAATTCAAGATCATGTATAATGCAAAAAATTTAAACAATCAAAAAATCTCCAAAATCGTCATATCTCAAATTTTTACTTATCTGCAGCCACAATTCTTTCTGTGTACTAAAGAAATTTTTTTCCTAATAATTTTTGTTATTAATAACCTATCTAATAGTGAAGCTTGATCTTAATCCAACAGCAAAATTTTTTTAATGAAACTTTTTAGATTAGTAATGCTAGGCTCATTAATATATTCTTACGTTTTTAAGTTCTCTTCTCTTTCAAATTGATCAATAATATGTTGTATGTATTTTCTTTTGTACTTTGATTTAAAGCTATTAATAATACTTGCATCTATAGGCTGCAGGTGTGCGGTAGTATAAGGCAGCAAAAACTCAAGCTGAATATTTGTTAAAGGAGTATCAAAAAGCTCTGGAATTCTATAGGAATGAGCATAGCCGTGGCAACCCTTGCTACCACCACGACCACGACCATAACCATGACCACGACCACTACTACGACCATGACCATGACTATGAGAATTTCATCCACTTTGTTTATTTATATTATTAGTACTTAACCTTGGATGACTATAGCCACGTCGAGTATATGAGTTTCTAAACAAGTTTGCAAGACTTATTTTATTATCTGATTCTTTATTTTCTGATTCCTCTTCTTCGTTGCTTGATTCTTTATCTGATTCTGACATATCCTGGTTATCTTCACTAGAATCATTGTTTTTACTAGAATCGTTATCTTTATCAGAATAATTACTTTTATTAGAATTATAATAGCTTGATGCACCATCAACTATTAACAAAATTTGCTGGTTTTCCAAACGAAACTTCCTATCAAGTACTATAAGCCATTCACCAAAGATATCTGATCACATCCAGGCTTTTAAATTTGACCAGTATGTAACTGGTAAGGTATCATAATTTAAATAAGCTAAAGTATATGATTCGATTGATAATCTAATAACTATTGGTTTTAATTTTTTAGTGCTATTCGCGTTTGCTGCCAATATTACAGTAATATATGTTTTGTTTTACGAAAGCAATTCGATAATTAAACAAATTAAAGTTTTTAAATTTTTATTAAAAACAATATACAAATGAATTTTTTATTTTATTTTATTATCTTTGGTATACAATAAAGACCTTTTTCTATTCTGATTGTGGTTGTGGTAAGAGTGTCTGATGTGGTGCTATTCAAAAGAATAACTCTGTCTCATTTGCATTAAAAATGTTTTCTAATAGATATTCCATGAAATTTTACTCTATTTTCTGAAAGTATTTCTATCAGTGCACTATTGGCCTCTCCATGTAACCGATAGCTTTATAGATTATTTTTTTTTTTAAATTTAAAACCCAGCCGTTAGAAAATTTTAACATGTCTGGTAAACCTAATGCCCAGGCAAAAAAGGTAGCCTTTTCTTTAATAATTAAATCTATCAAAAATATTTAACCACTTACAACCTGTTTAACCCAAAGCTGCATAGCCTTATCCAATAATGGGAACTTGGCTTTTTTGTAGCGAAAAATTGTCATATTAGCTTTGTTATTGTCGATAGCCAACTATATACTTTTTTTTTAGAATTTTTGAAATTGTTAAGTGATCAATATTAAAATTTAAATTTTTTTGATTAAAATAGTTTGCGATATTTGATTGTGTTTCATTTGGAAACTTATTGCTATATTCATATATTTCACATTTCAAACTATTACTGATTGCTGTTTTTGATCTTTTGTTTGACATTGTTTTTAAAATTTATATGTTCTTGGAAATAAAAAATTCTTCTATGGCAAAACCTTGAGCCTTAACCAAAATGAAGCCTTGATCATGGCAAAACTTTAAACCTTAACCAAGACAAAGCCCTAACTACTGCGAAAACTTGACTTGACCACTGTGAAACTTTGACCTTAACTATGGTAAAACCTCAACTTTGACCTTGACTATGGCAAAACTTTAACTTAACTACTGAGATATTTACCTGCTACGAAATTTTGACTATAGCAAAGTTAGAGATTTTTTATAGCAAAATTTTAAACATAAAAAAAAGCTTGATTATAAAGAATTTAAATAAAAAAATCTAGCTTACGTAAATTGAACATAGCAAAACTTAAAACAAAGATAAAAATTGAACATACATAAACTTGGCTGTTGTAAAAACTTCTAAGTGCAGAAAAAAAATTTTTTTGCAAATTTATAAAGATTTATTTGACCAATCAATAAAATTGTAATCATGTGATTTAGAGTGTTCTTAAGCACCTAGATCGGAAGTAAATTGTTACAGTAATTAAATAAATTAAAGAGTAGAATTGGTAAATAATTATTCGGGCATCGATCGAAAATTTTGAGCATTGAACTAAACTTCATTCATTAAGTTTTAATTCAGTCAATTATTGAGCATCAGTCAAAATTAAAATTTCACTATTGTTAATTTTTTTTTGTATGTTTTTAAAAATTTATCAAATATTCAAACATCAGTCAAAATTTTTTACCGATGCTTAAAATTCTAGAGTTTGTAATCAACCAATGCTTAAAACTCATCAATTCCACTTTCTAGAGTTGTGTCTCGCTAATTTGTTTATTGGAATGATAACTTACTTGGTTAATTTATTTTAGAGAGTGGAATCAATAAGTTTTGAATATTGGTTGATCACAAATTCTAAAATTTCGAGTATCAGTAAAAAATTTTGACCGATGTTCAAATGTTCAATAAATTTTTAAAAATATACAAAAAAAAAATTAACAATAGTAAAATTTTAATTTTGACCGATGCTTGATGATTGACCAAATTAAAACTCAATAAATAAAGTTTATTTCGATGCCTGAAATTTTTAATCGATGCCCGAATAATTATTCACCGATTCCACTCTCTACACAACCCACCTTTTTTCTTCAAAAATTTACCATTGACAAAGGTCGCTCAAGCATTACTTTTACATTTTTTTCATTAGGTTTTTTAGGTAGTAGAGCGAATATTACAAAAAACAGAAAAAGGATACTCAAGCATTTAACTCTATAAATATCATTATCAATTGTAATGCTTGAGTGTTATCATGGTTATTATTTGATCAATTGATTTATATGCTTGAGAACTACTATTTAATTGTGATTTTAAAGGGGTAATTTATTTAATGAATTAATATAAAAACTTTTAAAAAAATGTGATAGTGATTGTAATGTGATTGTGATTATATAGAGATATTTTTAATATAAGTTAGACAAATGGATATGCTTGTGTGATTGTATATAATTTGTGATTACATAGGAGGTAATTGTAGGAGAAGACAACTGTATTAGTGATTTTATGATTTTAGATTAGAGTTAGGTTAGAGTTAGGTTAGGGTTAGGTTAGAGTTAGGTTAAAGTTAGATTAGAGTTAGATAAAGTTAGATTAGAGTTGGAATTTAGGTTTAGAGTAGTATAAAATTATAAGAGAAACATTTTTGCTTAGTTACAAAACAGATATTGCCCAAGTAAAATTTTGAGATATTGGTGATTTTATAATAGGGGGCACAAAGTGCATGGGGCACTGACTAGTCCAGTCCTACTGATATAGCTTGCAAAAATACTTAAAATTTGTTTTTTTTAAAAAAAAATTAAAATTTTTAAAAAATTTATTATCTAACAAATTGTTTATAAAAGAATAATAAAAAATATATCACAAGGCCTACATTATTTGACATAAAAAAATTATAAATAAATTTATTAAATTTTAAATATTTTATATATAAACAATATTAATTTTTAGCATTTTTCCGCCAGAATAAATGAGAAGACCAATGTTAGATAAAAGGTTCTATAAGGTTACGATTTTAGTTTTTTTAAGGTTTTTGAGATCCAGAACATTTTTACTTAGAGTACCCGATTTCGTTTACTTAGTACGTTTTTGAAATATAGCATAAGGTGTTATATAACACCAGTGTTATAAATATAACTTTTTTAAATTTTTATATACTATAAAAAATTATAATATTTTAAAATTTTATTTATAAACCCATTTTTGAATTCTAACAAAAAAGATTGCACAATTTTATATATAATACTTTTAACCCTAACTTACTAACATTTGTTTTTTAAATAAAAAAATTCACCCATGGGTGATAATTAACTTTTTAAAATTTTTAAAAGTTTTAATCAAAATTTTAAAAACGGTGATATGTATTTTGTTTAAACAACAAACATACTGTATATTCAATTAAATAAATTTGGTTTAGTAAATCTGAATGGTATAAAGAAATCATTCGATTATAAATACCGAATACAGAATCGAAAGATAATGCATAATAATAATAATAATAATAATAATAATAATCTTTTGTGCTGTAATTCATTAATCCTGTAATTTTTCTTATTATGTCTAAATATCTCGTGACCCAATAATTCAAATCGGGTGATTTTAATATCATTTGATTCGTCTTTAAGATGATACCCAAATTATTCGAGTATAACCAATAAAATCATACGTTACAGATCACTTTAGATACGCGAGATGTTCAGGTTATAAATTTTGATTGGCTTAAAATAGAAAGAAGCATTGGAACATCAGTTGGACGGAATCCTTTTGGTCTTTTCTTCTTCATAGAAAGTTCTCGGCTTCAAATGGTAATTAAATAATTAATTCAATTTTTTTTTATACGTATTTACCCCTATCACATTAAATTATATATACATAATAAGGACAATATCTACATTATTATACTTTTATGTAATTAGTCAGAGCACAGCCGGTTAGGTGATTATGGAAATAGACCTGTACATGGTCGTGATAATTTTAATTGCAAAGACTCGTTTATATCTAGTACTGTTTGTGCGTAATACTAATTTTTTTTTTTTATACGCATACATACATAAATACGTATATATTTTTACATATATTTTTACATATAAATATTTTTACATATATATATTTTACATATATATATTTTACATATATATATTTTTATATATATCTTTTACATATATTTTTTTATATATATTTTTTACATATATTTTTTTATATATAATAATAAACCAGTCAAAATCAACTATTTTATTTGTTAAATTCAAATGATTGTATTACGTTAAAATTTTGCCAACTTATTCAAATACAGTATATAAAATTGCTTACGAAAATTTTAAAGAAATGATTAGTAATCCAATTAAATACGTACGCGTTGAAAATTTCGGGTAAAAAAGGGGTCGTATGATATAATTATTGTATTTTTTTTTTTTAAATATGTAAAACACAATACGTCATATCATTTATTCAGTAAACTAATAAAAAATGACATAATTTGGAAGGTACGCCATTCACTTTCCATTTGAATCACGTACCGCGTATTTTAATACGTAAAGAAAAAATATAATTCGGAGACAAACGCCAAATTTAAAATATTGTTCGTAAATCGTTAATAATTTACATATTTAAAAGATTTGCGTGACAATTATTTATTCTAAGAATTATTAAAACGCGTGAAATTAGAATATCACGTAGTTTTTTTTTTAAAAAAAAAGTGACATCAAAGATAACTATTTGTTTATCCTTTGTCACTCATAATACTTTTATAATACTGTAATGTTTAAAAAAAAAAAAAATTATTGTCGAATCACAAAATTGACATATATATCAAATGTATAATTCTAGAATTGTACAGTAAAACTTGTTCAACATTTTGTAATATGATATTCCGGAGATAACTTTATATAGTTGGGAGAACCGCACCTACATATGGGAGTTTCCCCGATAAAAAATTTGACAAACAAACTTTCGATTTGTATGCTATGTATGATGCAATAATTATGCTTCATTCTATATGCATGCCGAATAATCATGACGCGAAAAAGTAGAAATGATAATTGTATTCAAATTACTTTTTTTTTTTGCATGCGGAATATCTTGAATCGTATATAATTTCGTTCAGAAAAACGGAGGACCCTTAAAACATAAATTACTATGGAATCAATTAAGGAAGTTTTGATAAACATGTCACACATTACAATTAAAGTTAGAAAGTACATGTGAGAGGAACGGACATAAAACATTGTTACATCTAGAAATGTTAAAATTTATAAAGTTCAAAAAATGATACGTACAAATTGCAGATATTTTCTTTAATAAAGAAAACTTTATATTAATATATTTTTTTTCTTTGTTAAAAAAAAATTGATTGGAATTTACACAATCCAATAATAATAAGATAGTAATAAATTAACGGGAATTATAATGTTTGAAAATATGACACTCAAATGTTTTTTGTTGGCGGAATTGGCTATGATTGGTCTCGCGATGATTACCTTAGTAGGATTTATTCAAATTGTCATACATAGAACCTGTATAGTTTATATAATTTATATGAAACAATTTAGGAAAGATTTTCATTAGTTACATAGTGACATAAGCAAAGCCGGAAATAATGAGGATTTGCCGAAATCTTGGTGTTTTCAAAACAAATATTGCATAAAAAAGACGCAGTATTATAAAATTAGAAACATTAACTAAGCGAAAAAGCCATCAAATAGATTGACATTATGCATTCATAAAGATAGATAACAAATAAAATTGAACAACCCTTTTCATCTTCAAAATGATATGCTTGAACACGCGACCCTGGAAGTGAACGTTAACTTTCCTATTTAGATCTTATATACATTTAATATTATTAATCTTATGAATCTGTCACATTTAATGCATGTTAGTTGTACTGAAGATCGCGGATTAAGATGACCCGATATACGAAGAAATTGGCCGTCTGTTGATCATTGGTTCGACTAATAATAATAAAGCATGAAAAAAAAAAATTACATATCTGATATTTCACAAAATATAAAAAATTATAATATACGTATCCACGTTCTTTTTTTTTTTTTTTTATACGCATTCAATGAGACATACATAGCTAAAACAATGCAATAATATGTAAAGATGTAGGGTCGCGTCATATAAATACACATATACACGATTTTAAAATTTGTTATCGTGTTTAATTTGTTATGCAGGAATTTTTATTATTATTATTATTATTCATTATTATTATTATTATTATAATTATTTAAAATATTTAGAAGATTGTAATATGTAGCATTATCATGTGATAAGACATTTTTCGCGGTATACATATAACACGTTTCGTTATCACACTACTACTGTATTACTGTATTACTGTATTACTGTATTATTGTATTATTGTATTAATAGTATTAATAAATAGTTCCAACTTTATTTTTAGCGTTATGTAAAGAAAATTTATAGTGAGTTCCAAAACAATGTTATCATAGTTAGAATAAAATTTTAATTTTAACAGAATTACAGCCAAATCAACCGGTTAATTATCAACATTTGAATACTAAAAATAGTTATTGCACATTAAAGGAAGGTTCGACGTAGAATAATAATAAAATGGTTGGCGGAATTCCCGGGTAACAGGTAACACAAAACATTTCGTATTTCTATAATATCATAAATATCATAAATCGCTGAAAATACCGAGAAATCATATGTGCATAAGTACGCGTATTTATTTTGTTCAAATTTATACATGGCTGAGATCGCTGAAATTGTTGAGATTGTGAGATTGTGAGATTGTGAGATTGTTGAGAAAGTTTTAACATTTTACAGCTCACGTGATTAGAGATCCTAATGTTTCCGAATTCAGGAATTCGGGAATTCTGACGTACGTAACTAACTTAACAGTTCACGTGATCGTGATAATTTATTTGTTCCTTTTTTATTTGACTTGTTTATTAATTTTACCATTTTAACTATTTCTACCGTCTGACAATTTTAAAGATCAGTTATCATGTGGCTTATAATGTAGAATTTTAACAAGTTGACAAAATATTTATCGTTATTATTTTTAATTAAAACTTTTTGTGGAAGGCCTAAATAAAGCAAAAGTTGCGAAAAAGGTTAAATTATTTCTACTTTTCCGACCGTTGGTGATCAGGGGATGATTGATTGATAAACAATCATTGAATACACAAAATATCAAAATATTATAACCGATAAATTTTATTAGTAAAAAAATTTAAAAATTTATTAATTGCAAACAAAAATATTTGGTCACGTTTCCTTTTTTTTATTGGCTATTACAGTATTATAAAATTTTTTACATAATCTTCATAATCTTACTATGTTTAAAAAAACACGAGGATTTTTCTAACTTCTAACTTTAAGGTTATCTGATTAGTTTGATCGAACAACTGTTGGGGTTATTGCCTATATCGTATATAGTATAACAGTATGCGGATCTAAGATTTTAACAGTTCGATCAAGTTCTATGTAAACCATCTTATCGGTTTAATGAAAACGTGATTCATAAAAAAAAAAAACGTGTCAAACATTTCTAATTCATGTCTCACGAAACTCAACTCTAAACGATAATAAACCTATTCAGGTTAGTAATTTAAGTCGGTATTTTTGTATTTCACTCACAATAACAACATACAGTATTTTTCTTATATAGATTTTTTTTTTTTTATTAAGTCAATAATGAACCCCGAAGCCATTTATTTTTTGTAAACAATTAAAGGAAAAAAAAAAAAGAAGTCTAACCCCTAATTTGAAACATACATGAAAAAAAATACTAAATCTAAGTTGAATAAAAAAAATATCTAACAACTTCAAATCAATTGTGTGTTAAATATTTTTCGTTTTTTTTTTTGGTTTTTTTTTTTTAACCAGCAATTTGAATTGATAAAAGAAAAGGAATTACAAAAGAAAAGAGTAATGAAAAAAAAATATAAAAAAGAAAATAAAAAAAATAAAAAATCTTACAACGTAGAAAAAAACTTACAAATCTTGCAACTGGTAATGATTATTGCTATTTTACGTCTTGTTTTGTACATATGATTGTGCAAATAATCTAAACGCGTCCCTGCTTAAAATATCTAAAGAAGACAAATATATATATAAAAAAAGAAAAAAAAAAGCACTAATTAAAACAATCCGAATAATACAAGAAAAAAAAAATGAAAAATTTTTTTATTTATTTACTATGGATAGTTGAAATAAACACTTGATTTATGATGAATTTCATACTCTGACTCTGATGACAACCTTCCATAATAAAATCGTTACGCTCCCTTATAATAAAAAAGAAAAAGAAAAAATTTTTTTTTTGAAAATAAAAAAAACAAATTGTCCGTCATAATATACTATGTACTATATATAACAATTTCTAACCATCTTATTGCTTATAAAGGCTTGTGATTCAAATTCAATAAGCGTAAGTAAAAAAAAAGAGACAAAAAAAAAAGGATGGCGAATGATGAATTGTTCCATTCACGGAGATTTTAAATTTTTTTTTTTTTTTCATATCGAGGAAAGGGAATTTATATTTAATCCCATAACGTTCTTAGCATTGGCAGTATTAGCAGATTCAGCAGCTTTACGTTCTTCTTCCTCACGTTTTTGGCGTCGCCATTGTTTCCGAAGTTCTTTGAATTCTATTAGATATCAATAAAAAAAAAAAAAAAGATAAAAATTTATAAATAAAATTATATAATCAATTTATAATCAAGTTATAAATATGTATAAATAAAATATAAATATAATATAAATATAAATAAAAAATCTATATTAAATAAACTATATATATAACGAATTTAGTTATATTTCTTAATAATAATAATAATAAAATTTCAAGGCATATCAAGAAATGGCATAAAAAAGGATATATAATATTACACGTAGGTAAAAATAGAATAAACTTACCAGAAGGATGTCGTTTTGGTCCATGTTTTTGCATTTGTACATGTGCGTTCAAATGATTGAGAGTACCATAACTTTTTGTA
The DNA here is from genome assembly GCA_910591965.1 of Dentiscutata erythropus. Classification (NCBI taxonomy): domain Eukaryota; kingdom Fungi; phylum Glomeromycota; class Glomeromycetes; order Diversisporales; family Gigasporaceae; genus Dentiscutata; species Dentiscutata erythropus. The sequence continues at coordinate 18,592 of CAJVPY010000349.1, read as the reverse complement.
CATCCAGAATAACTACAAGCGTAATGTCGTTCAATTTCATCATATCGTCGACGAGGTCTTTTCTTAGTATTAATGCCTGGTAAGGCAACAAACGAATATACTTTTTGTGGTCGTTCACCATTAGTAGCTTGAGAAATTGTATCACTACCATCATCTGATCTACCATTTCTTCGATTATTTGGCGAACGTTGTGTTGTAGGCGCTATCAAACTTCCATTATTCATAGATTGCGCAGCAGCCATAAAATGACTATTAAGTAAAGCTTGATGATGAGCAGCATTTGCCGCACTATGATGATAACCAAGAGAATTTGGTACTATCGGTGAACCTGTAGATGAACCAGCACTCATAGGACTAGTATCAGTAGCACCAACAGTCAAGCCATTTGTATTAATAGCGAGCATTGATGCATTATTTCGATTTCTACCTGTAGGATCTATACCATTAGAAAGAGCTTGCATTTCAGAAGCACTTGCACCAATACGAGGTAATGTACGAGGATCAGCTATAGGAATGTTTGAAGCAATTTGAGGTTGTTGACTTTGTGAAATCATTGGTGCGGCGGAGTAAGCGACAGTATCAGTAACTTGTTGAGCAGCAAAAGAAGCAGCCGCAGCAGCGTTTACATCAGAATATTGTGGAATAGTTTGAAAGAAACCAGAATGAGCAGCAGCTGAAGTCATAGGAATATTTGCACTTGTTTGTTGTTGTGATTGAGCTTGTGGAATGATTTGAGATTGAATTGGAGAAGCAGATGATGAATTTTGTTGAGCAGGATGAGCAGAAGAAGTTGGAAATACTTCAGATAAAGGAGGAAGAATATTGGAAGTATTATCAGGAGATAAAGTAACAGTTGATGCCGATCCAGAAGGCATCATTGTTGGAGAAGAATGATTTTGTTGAATAGGAGAAGCTTTTTGTACGTCAGATGGATTTGCCATAGCGTTTGTAGTATTAACAGATGATTGATAAAGATAATTTGTATCTATAGCGAACGAAGTATCAGCTGGTGAATGCCTTGATAACGATGAAGTAGAAGGTGATCTTGAGTGATGAGAAGTGGAAGTGTAGGTTATGTTTGGGTAAACGAATGACTGTTGTTGATACTGAGTAGCAGTTTGATACATTGAAGAAGGAATATGTTGGGGAGGAATTGTAGAAAAGTTTCCAATAGAAGTGCTAGCTAAATCGAGACCCCTTGTATGAATATCGTTATGAGATGGTTGTAAAACGATCATTGAAGATGAATTTCAGCGATGAGTTAATAAAGAAGATTTTTCAAAAGAAATTTGTTTGTGTGAATCTTTTTTTTGAAATTTTTGGGTAATTTTTTTTTTTTGAAAAAAGTAAAATTGGATTTTTAAAAAAAAATAAATAAAAAAAACAAATTTACACAAGATACAGTTGCGTGATCTGATAAAGAAGAAAAAAAAAACGCGCGATTTTGCTTTTTTTTTCTCACTTGACCGTAATTCCCAACTTTATAGTATTGGCACAATTCGTTACTTCGCTGAACGATAAGCCAAAACTAAATACCACGAAAAGGATTTTTTTTTATAAAGATCGTTGAGAATTATCTAGAGTTCTAAAGTCGAAAATAAAATCGAAAATAAAAATACACTATTCGTTTTGAGTTATAGTCCACCGTCTGACCAGGAGGAGACTTAAATTTCTGTTTGTTATTTAATATATTTTTTTTTTTTTAATTTTTTTTTTTTGGTTGGTTTGGTTAATGTCTATGCGAACTTAATAAACGAAATGTTTTATCATTAAAAAAAAAAAAAGCTAACGGTTTTTTTTTTTAAAAAAATTTTAAAGGATTTTTTTTTGTTTATATATATATATTTTTTTTAATTTATTAAAAGTAAATGAGAGAATTATTCGTAAAGGAAAGAATAACCTCAGTTATATATATTATTTTTGATGCATGTCAACTAGAACTATAATAAAAATTAAAATAAAATAAATATAAATATATATGTTTTTATGTTGATACAGTAAAATTCAGTAATTTATATTAATTATATATGTATATGTATATGTATAATAATAATACGTATATATATATAATTAATTTTAAACTAAACTAATAAAAATTTGTAAATTGTGAGACTTTACCGATCGATAAACCTTGTGATAACTGAATAAAAATAATCCGTCCTTTTATTTAGAGGAACAAGTACGTCCACGGGAGCAAAGAAATAGTTAATTTGATGATCTTTCTGATTTGCTCGAATACATTAATTGCTTTATCATTGTTTATATTACAAACTATAGACGAAATTTTATAATAGTAAATAATAATAGTTAGTAGAGAAATAAAAAAAAAAAATGATGAACTAAAAGGATTGATAAAGGTCTCGTAGTAAAAAGAAAGACTTTTTATTTGCTCATTTGGTGAACAAGAAGAGTAATTATTTTTAAACAGTTTATCAACAGTTTATTATAAAATTCAAAGAGACGAAAGAGAGAGAGTTTTTTAATCTACTTTTTATTTAAATAAAATCGGAATTCTTTTTGAATATAATTATGTAAATTATATGTAAATTATCAGATATTCGGATAGTAAAAAAAAATAATTGAAAACTTTAAAAAACAAAATTTCACTCGTCATAATTTATTATTATTAATAATCATATATATAAAAGTATATAAAATAAAAAATTTGGGACATTTGTATGTAAGTTGTATAAATTGTATGTACAACTATGCCGATTTAAAGTTGAGTTTTAAATATTATACGTATCAGTTATTAATGTCTGGGTCCTTGTTAGTTAAATATATACAGCATAGACAGATGAAGCATATTGTATATTGTATCGTGTGAGTTGAGTAAAGGTATAAATTAAAGGTATAAATTAAAGGTATAAATTAAAGGTATAAAATAAATTACAAGACTAAAAGATCAACTATAAACTATTTTAAGATGTTAATTAACAACTGGGTAAGTCATAATGATATAATAAGTTGTCCCTCGTCATTCTTGCATACAGTCAATTGCCATGTTTCAGTTGTAAAGTTGTTATAGGAGTGATATCATTTAAAATACCGGCATCACTTTCCGAATTTATCACCAAGGTTGTCACATAAATAATTATTATTACTTGATATGTAAATATATTATAATTTGTATCATGTGTGATAAGAATGATTATATATATTATTGACCCTGAGTCAGCCCGTTGATATTGATATGCCGCATCCTTTCGTCATAATTACCGCACTTGTTTTGAACATGAGAAGTTATTTATTTTTGGCAAGAGAAATTTATCTAAAATATTGATATAATATTATATAATATTGATACAATATTTGATTTTCTTTTCATTATTAGTTCGCTGTTTGTTTCATTCCCTGGGCTTACGTACGCCAAAAAAAATGACGATAATCTATGGATTAGAGAGACGTCATGGTGAAAAATAGTGAAAATAGTGAAAATAACCGATGAAAAGATCAAATTAATCCATTCGCACGGTCAATGATAATGTGATAATGTTGATAATATTGATAATGTTGATAAACTTATACATCAGTTTTTTTATTAAACAATTAACCTTTATTTTCCTGACATGACGCATTGGCCCTGATTTTTTAAAGACTTGCTTTAAACCATACCGATTAAAGTAAAGTAAAGTAAGGCAAAGGTGTCTATCTTTTGAATTACATCTCACATATATAAAATTTCTTTATTCTATAAAATTGTATTATAAAAGAAGAAATTTATTATTAATATAATCTTTGTCATTTGTGTGTGATTCAAGTGATGATATGAAACGATAAACCCTTATTCAGATATAAATATAATTTGGTTGCGTAGCACCGATGTAATTTATTATTTTTTTTGTTGTTCGTTTAATGTGCATGTGAATATGAGAATATATGAATATATATGAATATGAGAATATTAGATAGCATTCATGTAAAAAGATTCAAAACTTTAGACAAATTTTGGTATGTTCGTGGTTTGTTGAAGTTTGAATTTTGTAACACTACAATACTAACTCTAATATAGTGTGCAACGCATTTATTTATGGGTCCCTTTCACAAATTTTAAATGCCGGAATATTATATATACTGTATACGTAAAACGTAAAACGCACGCATACATAATTACAATTAATTATTGGATTTGGAATTTCGTCGGATTCTCCGACGGATTGTTCAAAACTGTAGTATTAGAAAATATTCATTTTTAATGCTTTGCCATTTCACTAACATAACGAATAAAATAAAATAACGAATAAAATAACATAACGAATAAAATAACATAACGAATAAAATAACATAACGAATAAAATTGATAGGTTTTAAACTTTTCCAAATAATTATGTCAAATGAATAAATGCTAAGTAATACGTTAAATTTTCTTTGGTTAACAATAAGTTAAAAAAAAAGTAAATAAATAAAAATTAAATTTTATACAAACAATAAAAAAAAAATGTAGAGTCGTAGTAGAGTAGTAGAGTAGTAGAAGAATTACAGATAAGAATTACAGATAATATCAATATCGATATCCGTATATCAGTATATCCGTATGCTGGTATGGCAAATTTTTTTTAGTAATGTTAGATAGTCATTATGACATTAATATTTGACAGGTAAAACATGCCATAGTAATAACATTTTCTTCCCAAATTTAATTATGTTTTTCAAAAAAAAAAGTTTTTTTTATAACAAAATATAAATGTTACGATCTGCTTTGATTATGAAAGCCAACTTGTGAAATAATGATGTCACCTGTTTTGGTCCGGCAGCAAGCATGGAGTCCGTAATTTGTTGATTTGTTATTGATCATCACAAACACTATCACAACATATTATATTAAGAAGTTTAAAAAAAAGTATAAAGACCTTACGTATTAGTTAGCATTAATAAAAAATTATTAATGTAAGTTATACGTATTCTTTGTATTATTATGTATTTGTACAGTATTAACATTATTAGTGTGTTAATGTTTTTTAATTTTAAATTCATTTTAACAGTTAACATTAATTTCAATAAAAAAGTTAATGAAAAATTTTTAATTTAGATAAGAATTTTTTTTTTTTAAAAAAAAAAAAAGTTTTTATCTTTACATATCGGCATAATAGGATCTTCAACCACATGGTACACTCTAGCAAAATTCAGTAAAATCGCAAAAACAAGGTTTAGTGGTGAATTGGACACCTTTAAAATCTCCTTATGGTTAATATTGATGAGCAGAGATATTCGAATGTAAATAAAACTGTCTATCAATAAACTTTGATTGCTAATTTTCTCTTTAACGAAAATGTAATAGCTCGAAATAATAATATTTACTCAAAATTTATTCAAATATCACTTGTATCTCCTAATTCTAACAATTATTTCACATGTACATACGTACGAACATATATATATGTACGAGAACGCGAATTTATTATGTAAAAAAATATGTAAAAAATGTGTAAGAAAATAAAATGCAAAAAAAAAATGTACGACAATCAAAAAAAAACACACACATCAATAATAATAAAAAATAGAAAAAAAAAATCCACCGATGCCCGATGACAAAAGTCTGTACCGACTGTAAGTGATCAATAGTTTGCAAACAGATAATGTAATATTAAATAGGTATTGGTGTACGCTTAAATTGGTATTACTGTGGAAAATTGGTATATACATTTAATATCACATTTAAATATTGATTAATAAAATGTACCACAATTAAAAGCATATTTATTCAGTCATACATTGTTAATTAATTTCCAAATCTCAAATTTTACTTTTTGATGACTTTTTAATCGTTCTTTACCGAGCGATCTCTTGTGCTCGTTAACTTATTTTTAAACAAATTCTTTGTCGTGTTGTTTTTTTTTTGAAGTTTTTCTTTGTTAACGGAAATTTTCGGTAACTCCAAGCTAACATCCGTGGTTTTTTTTTTATTCATACAACTTCTCAATTTGGAAACGGTGGTGTAATATGATTCATCAATAAAATCAATAAAATCTATAAATTTATAAACTGTAAAAAATTGAATTGTACGTATAAACTTCTATTTTATAATGAACCGATAATTTGGTAATAAGAATCTTCTTTAAAACCGTAAAAAGAATCTTGGCCCTTGGCAGCATCTTATCTGTTATTTAAAATGAATGCACCCAAAAATAGAATCTTGTTAAATTTCAAGCATTCAATATATTCAATATTCGTTTATTTACCAATGTTTATGAAAAACATTTCAGTTATTACGTCATTCTATAAAAGGGGTTTATATACCGTAAGAGTATTACGTATTTTGTGTAATTACAGTAATTACAGCTATTACAGTAATTACAGCAATTACAGCTATAGAAAAGAGTTTTATTTCATTTAACAAATTCCAATGATTTTTAAATGTTATAAATGAAATTTTTTAAATGAAACCGTAAAAGAAAATCAATTATATAAAAGAATTAAAATAATTCGAAATGCTTTACATGACCTTAAATTTTGTGATTAATACTTATTAATGTTGAAACAAGATATATGCGTGTTATATATTTATTATATATTCGTTGGTTTATAATTTTTTTTTTTTTATTTCACAATTGTAAGTAGTATCCGATGTATCAGAACATGATGATAACCTGTTATATGCTTGAATATATGTGATAAATTTATACAAATTTATACAATTTAGACATACAAAATTTATACAATTTAGACATACAAAAATTTATACAATTTATACAATTTTGATAAATTTTAATCATACGATAAAATTGGTGAATCCTCAACTGAAACCTTTCAACACAAATCCTCGGAACATTCATAAGTTGTGTATTTTGTATAATTATTTACTGGTATCCAAATTTTAATGATCAAATGAATTCATATTATTCATATTCTCTATGTGTCGCACATTTACCATTAAATAAAATTAAATAATAGACCCATTAAATTTACCATCCACAAACATTCGAACTTAACATTCTTTATAACAAATATTTAATCAGAATTCAGGAATAGTATTGTGTTACTGTGACTTAATACTGTAATAGTGCGTTTTGTTTCCCTTGTATTTTTTTTTAAAATCAAGTCTCAAGCACTTATAATTTTTGTGCATGATCTGTGTTCTGTGCTACACCATTAAGGGGATTCGGAGTTTTTTTCTGGTCTGGGTGAAATGTTATGCAGAAACAACAGAAAGACCTTGAAAAATATGCAATTTATTTATTTATTCATTATTTATTTTTGATTTATCTGATTAATGTTGTGACTCTTGAAATTTACGTATATTAATAGAGGTATGTAGTACAACTTTCTTTTTTTTTTTTATAAAAAAAAAAAAAATAAACATCATGTCATCATGCGATGAACAAATTTTACATGGTTCATGCATAAAACTAATACATCTTTGGGGCAAAATGAATCAGGGTAACTTTACGGGTACAAGTAAAAAAAGTGGTTTATACGTTAATAAACTGTCATCTGGTTTTTTTTTTACCTTCAAATCTAAAATTTTTGATTGTATTACATTTTTACCAAAATTTCACACTTATTTACGTATGCGGCTGCAGTAAGAAAATCAGATTTGTGAGTTAGTCAAGTAGTACAAAAATTTAGAGATTATTGATTAAACAAGATTTAATTAGAAATTTTCCATCCAGTAAATTTATTGTGTAAAAAAATTTGCTGAAACATACATCATGACATGATACATCATGACATGATACGATGATAAAAGTGATAATTAAAAACCAATTTATTGTTTTATGTATTTTATTGTTATTATCATTATTGTTATTATCATTATTTTTGTTTAAAAAAAATTCTAAAACATTTTGAAAAAATTTTTTGATTGAAAAACGAAACAAAAAAAAAAAACCTGAATTGATCAGTTTTTGGTTGCTCGTAATTCGGAGGTGTTTTTCTTTTTTTTTCGTATGTTTAGTAATCATCGAATTTATCTCAATGCTTGTTTCAATGAGATACCAAATGAAAATTATGGAATCGAATGTGATCAGAAACTTGTATGATTCAGCCCTTCTGATATCATGAAAACTAACAGACGAATTGGGTGAAGAAACCCCCTTATTCAATGCATTTTGATTTCCGAGCATAAGATTATAGATATTACGTAATCTTCAATATTTTTGGCTATTTTTAACTACAATCATACATTGGCATCCTATTATCATGAACTTTGTGGCTTTTGCTCTTTGCTCTGCTATGACAGATCAAATGCATATATCATTAACGTCAATTTATCGAACGCGATTTACCGTTCATCAGCCCATACGCATTTGTTATTTTTAATACTCATCAACTCATCAGCTCATTGATAAATGCTAGCAATCAACTATTAACATGTATATATTTAAATGCATTGTTAAAAACTATCATTATCGGTGTGTGGCATACTGTAAAAAAAGTCTTTTAACGTTATCTGTTATGTAAGTACGCACTTACGTCCGTACTTACGTATGTATATACGTAGCATATAGACTACCTGCTAAAGACTTATCACATACCTGATATATCTGATACATCTGATACATCTGATTCATCTGATTCATCTGATTCATCTGATTCATCTGATATTAGATGTATATGATATGGCGCAGAAACATTTATTATACGTGATTAAACGCGAATTTTAAAAAAAGTAACCAATTGTCTTAATAGCTTGTGCATACATTAAACCGATATTAATAGTTTAATTAATTCGATTTTAGTTTAATCACCAGTTAATTGCATTAGCAGACGAGGTTATCTTGTATTAACAGACAAGGCTATTAAACAGATATTACAGATATTATGAAATAAAGTTTTTAATCTAGACATTTTTATATATAACAGTTTCACAAACAACGAAGATCGATCGATTAAATTGATTTTTTGTCATCCATAATATAAATTTGTTGATTTATACTTGCATTATATACATTATATAAATTATATAAATATATAAAAAATAAAAATAAGAATTATTTTTTTTTAAAGATTGAAAATTTATTACGTGTGTTTATGAACAATAAGTTACCTTTTATTCATTCAACATTTATTTTATTAAAGTACAGTACTTAACCTGCATATCTAATCATTACATAATATTTTCCTTATAATTTCAAATTTGCAAACAAACACGTGCAAGATTGTCATATAGTAATTGGGTCGGTGCATTATTCTTTAAATTGTATTTAAATGTGGCTTTTTCTTCAAAAGGAAAAAAAATGAACAAAAGTTAATCTCATGCCTGACTGTTTATTATTTCACAAAATTCAAACACTCGTGACTTAATTGTTTTAACACACAGATGTCATCATGTAAACAAAATTAGATATTTAAAAAATTACGTATATCAAATAAATTATTCAAATAAATTATTTAAATGAAAACAAAAACTTAAATTGGATATAAAAGTATTTCTTGGATAAGAGAACGTGGTACGTATGTGTATGCTAATTTACAATGTGAATATTTGAATGATGACTGCATATCTTTTTAAACGAGAAACCAAATTTGCATGTATTCAATGCATTTTGATATCACACCAATATCACACCACATAAGATTTATCACACAATTTCAGAGTATATATGCTAATATAATAGCTCGATTCAATTCAAAAAGATTCAAAATCATAACAATTATACTCTTTATAAAATCTATAAAAATCTTTATAAAAATCTTTATAAATCTTTATTATAAATCTATTATAAATCTTAATGAATTTACGATCTGATAATTTTTGGATGATGCTTATCATTTAGTGATCAATGAAGTAATGTATATGTGAAAAGTACGTCGTTCGTACGCTCGTACGTACAAACGAAGATTTGTGGTACGTGCGTGTCCATTTATATTGTCTAAATATATATGATTACATATATATATTTATATTTATACATATTCAAATAATAAATTCATCTATAAATATATATATAATTCATATATATAATTCATATAACTCATATACAGACGTATTCAGACGTATTCAAACGTATTCAGAAAGTAGATAAACACACCTATCTATAAATACATAACAAACAAGTATTTTCTCGGATCAATTTTGTATCTATTTGATAATTGACATAATTTTTTTGACCATTTTACTCAAATAACTCAAATATAACATTTTTACAAACAATTTAAGAAAAAATCACTTTAAAACAGGTTTTAATAAATTAAAAGTTTGATCGTTATCTATCCATTTTAAGTATATATATTTTTTTTAAGAAAAAAACATTACAACAATTTTTTTTTACTCAGCCTTATCTATTATACTGATGTATAAAGAAGTAAACTATTTTTGCTGTCACACTTTTTTTTTTTTTTTTTTTTTTAGTGTTTAATGGTGATAATATATAAGTGATATGATCTTCGGTAATATCAAGATTTATTTCATAACAAAGTTGCATGCCGGGGACTACTTTTTGAAAAAAAATTAAAATTGGTAAAATGTTACGATCATTTCCGATAAATTTATCCAATCGGCCATTATTCCATATCTAATACAAAAAACTTTTTTTTTTTTTAAAGTAATTATTAGTTAGTTCCGATTAATTGTCAAGATGTCAAACTGAATATGTGGCCCCTGCGACACATGTGAGGAAGCGTCCTTAATTTCTCACTAACCTATTTTTTAACATGGTATTGTTGTGACAAAAATAGTTTAGTTTCATATTTTCCCATTTTTTTCAATATCAGGAATGGTTTAAAAAATTTCTCAATAATTTATTTACCTACCCTTACAAGTTAACAAGTTAAACGGAAATTTTAAACACATGTCTATTCATTATTTACACTTTTTAATAAAACTCTTTTGTTTGACGAAGAAATCACATTCAAATAAAAGTGAATAATTGTATTAAAAGAACTTTTTATTTTTAATTTTTTTTTAATTTTCTCTCTACACTTATTTTATTATACAAGTATGTTCTTTCTTTCAGTTATATTCGTTATATTCATTGTATCATTTTATTATAATTGATTTATAAATGTAAACCAATCGTTAAATAAAATTTTCGTAATTGTTCTTAACTTTTTTTTACAAAAATCAACTTTCTCAACGGAGGTACCAGAATCTCTCAATGACACGGGTAATTCGGGTAATTCGGGTAATTCGAAATAAGGAAACCCTCCGTAATTTTCATTGATGTGTGACACCGATTACAGAAGTTCACACAATTGACCGACATAGTTCCCGAAATATATTAATAATTGTGATATGCTATATGAAAATCTTTTTTTTTTCGTGTTAATTATATATAAAAATATATATTATATATTATTATTGAATATTTATATTTTCTATATTTCTATATTTTCTCCATTGTCTCTTCTTAAAGTCACGACTCTATTTTTTTTATTGTTATGATTACAAAGGTAATTATGATTATTAAAAGAATTTCGCGATTTTTCCTAAATCAAATCAATCAAATCAAATCAAAAATAAAAATAAAATTAAAATTAAAATTAAAAATAAAATAAAATAAAATAAATAAAAATACGCGTTTTATGTGAATCATAAAATCACACTATCGTCATTAATAACTTTAACAATTATCTTATTCATTCAATGAATGATCAATTTTAAAAATAATATATATATTTTTTTATTTTCGGATATCAATATTTATAGATTAGAAAAATATAAACAATAATGTACTATTTTTTGAATCGGAGATTGGTTTATACTAATTAATGTTGTGATCAATAAGAGATTTTTTGGACTTTTATTACTGTATCAGATAATCAGTAAAGATGATTAATACATCATTTAGAAACATCGAATTGATAATTTTAATTACTGAATTTATCTGCCGATCTTTTTTATACGTACAGTATATTATGTATATTAAAGGAAAGTTAATAGTCACCACTATATCCACTATATCCACTATATCCACTATATATAAGGGATTAAAAAATTAATTCGTTCTATATCACTCACTCGGGGGAAACAATTGTAATTATAAATTTTTTTATTGAACGCTTTTTGTTCAATTATAGATTTGAAATCATAGCGTTTTAAAAAAAAAAAAAAAATTTTTTTAACGTCGTTGCTATTATTGTTGTTATTATTGTTGTTATCTTTGGAATCTTTTTTTCTTTCATAACCACAAAAAAATTAGGAGGATAATTATTTCGAGGTTTTAAAGGTGCCACTATACATTTTTTAATGATAAAAATGGATGAGAGTTTCCAATTATTGAAATATGAAGAACGAATGATGACAGAATTCTTAGCCACATCCCTCCCTGTTTCTTTTTGAAATTCGCGACAATCCGAGAATTCTAAAAAAGACACTACTATAGGACTCCGAATTTGTGTAAAAAAATGCCGAATTCGTTCGCGCCGAATTCGTTCGTTTATTGATATTTGATACATTACTTTTTTTTTTTTTTTTTTTTGTTTCTTTGAACAATCAATTCAGTCTATCTATTCAAAATCAAACTAAACATTATATCCATACATACATATATTCTCACTTCATGCATCGTTATTTCTAATAAAACTACATAATAATAAATAACACACATATACATATTACTAAATGAATGCTAGTAATCCATATCATAGGGTACATCCAGATCCCGAATTTATTGTTTATGTATAACCTATGTGCCACCTAAATCGTTACACTAGCAAATAAAGCTCGTATCAAAAAAAGATCCATTCTATCTAAAATTAATATATTTTCCGATATACGTTTTTTCATAATAAATTTCACATAAAAAAAAAAAAATTTATACTATATACTGTAGTTATATATTAAAAGATTTTTTACTATACACTTATATAAGTTATATACTGTAGTTAAAGATTTTTTATTATTTCTAAAAAGTTTGAAACACAGTCAAACCTTTATATTCACACTCTTGGGATATAAAAAAACGTGATTATAAAGAAGTGTCATACTTATAATTAATTATAGTATAAAGGTCAAATTTATTATATTATTATATTCAATAATGATATTAGTTTTTAAAAAAATCTGTTTATAAAGAAATATATGCTTAGATAGATTGTAATACAGTATACATAATGCTGTATCTTTATACATATTTTTTGTGAATTATATATATATATATACTATGATTTATCTATTTCAATCTATTTATATTTCTTGAATTTACTTATTATTGTTATTACATATTTAAACAGCATTTAGATAAATTTTGAATTAGATAAATTGAACAAGTTTAACAAGTTAAAGATAAATTAAAATGAATTAAAATTAATAAATTAGACAATTAACTTTAAAATAATTATTAAAAAATTTAAACCATTTAAAATTAACTCATTTTTTTAAAAAAATATGAATTACACTAGGGATCTCGTTATCACCGATAAATCAACCTAATGACCATCAGGCGGAAATCTAAATTTGTCAATTCATAATGATAACAAATAATGATCATTCGGCATTTTTTTTTAATAAAAATAATCATCTGTTCTTTTTTTTTTTCTTCAAGATACGCGTCTTTTACGAAATTCAAGATGGTGGCGTTAGGAGAATACATGCAAAAATGATCCTTTGCAAAAAATCAATGATGTTCAAATGAAGCAAAATTAAATAAACATAATAAAAAATTCAAGGAAATAAAAAATTTATAATAAATTTTGAACACAAAATGAATAAATAATCATTTGAAAATTCCGTAATTAATAATATCATTCAAGCATAACAAACCACCGCCGAATTCGTCATAACACATCCTTAATAATTTCGATATGGCGTATATGTAAGTAAACTAATATAGTAGTGATCGCATACAAAGTTTTTTTTTCTTTAAATGAACACGTAATCACATTCGCATGATCATGCATACTCTCCTTATAAAAAAAACCGGTAATAGAATTGCCAAGACTAAAAATAAAAGAATTGAAAAGAAAAAAATAAATATTGAAACTATAAAAAAAAATTATTCCTTTCGAGAGTATTTTGACAAAATAACAACCCATATTATTTGGGATACAAAGTAACACCTAATACATAAATGCTAACAACAAACTATCGAATTATATAACACATAACACATGTAGAACATGTAGAACATGCAGGAAACATGTTCTTTGTTTTATGTGACCGTTACGTGAGTGGCGTTGATGTTGGGAGATGTTGGAGATGTTGTTGGGAGATGTCGGGTCGTGAGAGAGGTCAACAATATGATTATGTTCATAAATGTAAATCTTAGACAAAATAAGAAGTAGTTGTATAATACACATATGGAACTTCGTTTCAGGATAACTTTTTTTTTATAACCATTATTATAATTATAATCATAACGATACATGAATTTTTTTTTTTTTTTTTTTGTAATACATAAATGTGAAATATTGTGGAAATATTGTGAAATATAAATAATAAATCAATTGATTGATCAAAGAGATGATAAGAAAAATATGATATAAAATGATATAAAATAAGATGATATATAATATATATATATATATATATATATATATAGATGTATATATATACATATACACATTACACATTACACATAATCATAACTTATTTAATAAATTCATATGACCTGCAAAAAAAAATCAAGAAAGGAAATGACAGCCACATTTGATTGTGAAGATTGACGCAAATTATTTTTTTTAAACGTGACCAACAGGATCGGGGTACAGTACATACAACGTGAGCATTTATAAAAATATAAGCTTTTATCAGAGCGTCCGAATTTGAAGTTAAGTAAATTTTTAAAATATCACAAATTTATTACAATTGTTATGATTGTTACCTAATTATGAAAATGAGAAGACCACTTTGTGTACGTATTTCGTTAAAAATCTCCTCGCATGATGTACATACATGAATAACGTGTACTTTCCGTGTGCTTTTCGTAATACATATTCATATATTTCTTTTTTATTTTTGTAATATTATATCACATATTTATACATTCTCGGAGATTTTCGGAGTTAAAAATTTTCGGAAAAAATATTGAGGTATCGAAGTATCGATATGATACTGTATGTAATGTAAGATATGTACAGTATCAGGATATTTATCTAAGATATTGAAGTATTTATTGATATTGAAATGTTTATTGAGGTATAGATGTATTTATTAAGATATTGAAGTATTGAAATATTGATTATTTCACATCATTTACATCAATTTACATCATCATTCACATCATTTATATCATTTATATCATTTATATTATTTATATCATTTATATCATTTATATCTTTATATCATTTATATCATTTTAGATTATTCCCATATGATTCTTTCAGATACATACAATATTATCGCACGATCTACTGGTAATATCTACTCACATGACAGGATAACTTGACAGGATAACAAATGGCATAAAATAACAGGATAATAAAATGACAGGCAAACAAAATGATAGGCTAAACAGAAAAACAAAATAACAGACAAACAAAATGGCAGACAAACAAATGATAGGCTAGTAAAATGACAGGATTACAGAATTATTATAGGTTAAATTACAGTTACACATTCGACTATCAAAAAGAAACAATGGTGAGAGAAAAGTTTGCAGAATCATGTGAAAGAAACAATTCTGCATTATAAATTTTACCGAGGAAAAACAAAAAAAAAAAAAAGAGAGAGCAATATTTGATGATGAATCAATTAAATTATTAAAGCTTAAAAATAATACGCATCATTCCTTTACTCCTTCTATTCAAATAAGGTTGGAACAAATAAAAGCATAAATTTTGTCAAATTATTTTGATTAACAAACATCTTTTAATGTACTCTGTTCTTCATACATCACCTTTTAATAATCTATTCAACAAAAAAAGAGGTAATTGAATGAACGTATATAAAATTAAGTATACAAAATTAAGTATATAAAATCAAATAGGATATGAATATGAATATATCCAGGAAATGTTTAAGGAAAAGATGACCTTTATTTTCATTCGAACTTCCTTTCTCGAGCTTATTTAGGTACTCGAGTTATGTATTGCATATGTACGCAGGGATAACTCTTAAAAAAAATTATCATATGTCAACCAACTAATAAATAATATAATAGTCGATAATTTTTGTCGATTTATGGAAATATTCAAGAGAAGTGAAGTAAAAAAAAAAAAGAATAATTGAAATCATTAGAATTACCAATAATTACCAATAGATCTAATTATGATTGAACTTTAAGTGTTGGATAACTTTTTTTTTTTTATCAAGTGAGATCTTCAATCAAATTAATCACAAATGGAAATTGTGTTTGTTACAGAGTAGCGAATAAATCTTGATCTATATTTGTATATGTTTCCGAAACATAATAACAAAAAAGAAATTATTCAATGATTAAATTTTTTTTCATACATATGTTTGAAAAAATGATGACAAAAAAGCATTAATTCGTTATTATTTCGAGATGAACTATATGATTAGACAATCAGATAATGAATAATGATACAAATGTTTTAAACTTTTACATTAGCTTGCATTTTGCATTATTAATAATTAATGTTATAAATTTTATTATTATATGATTATTATTATTATTTATTATTTTACGTGAAATATCGCGAATAAAGCAAATAAACAAGCTAAAATTAGTTTATAGAGACCTTGTAATTATTATACCATCATTAACAATGAATAATAACAAACTCGCATTCTACCACCTATGCAGTATCACTTCAACCACGGGATTCTAATTCTACCAATCTGTAAAACAATCAAAAATATTAGTAATACAGATAAAGAAAGACAATAAGGTAAAGCAATGGTCAACCTAATATTAATCCGTTAATTCGTAAGACAACCTAATATTAATCCGTACGACAACCTAATATTAATCCGTAAGACAACCTAATATTAATTCGTAAGACAACCTAATATTAATCCATCAGATAACCTAATATTAATCCGTCAAACAAACAGAAAATTACGTACGATTTCTCAATATTTTCTTTTCATCTTTGATGTCTAAATTCATGAATTCCTTTACAACCAATTTGTGGTAAGACAGATTCAAAGAAAAAATTCACTAATATTTAGCATCAGTGTTGATCTCCAATGTACTGGTATGGATTAGGTAAGCAAACAAATAATATATTATGCATCTTTGTTTATTCTGTAAAAAAAAAAAAAATGAAATGAATCAAATAAAGACTGACGATATCGAATACGTCATAAAAAATTCTGGAAAAGTTTTTCTAACTTCTAGATGACGTATTAGCACGAGCTTAGATTATCGACAAAATGATTCGAGATTCTAAATAGATCCGCAAAATTTTTAACCTAAAATTCAAATCACTAAGAAAAGTTCCGAGAGCGATCTATTACATACGTATACCTATTACGTACATATGTCGTACCTACTTATTTACGTACTTACCTCGATTTTTTTTACTTCTAACCTCTAATACTTAATAAATAACTTAAGAAAGTTAGGGATTAACATTTGTCTTCTATGAACAATCAAAGCTTTATTAATACCTGACACTACTACGAAATATTACTAGTATGGATCTTCAAAAGGGTAACCAATCGGATAAGAACAAGATGAAACTCGATGAATTCTTTGTCAATTCAACATAATAATATATATTTCAAATATAATATATTTTTATTGGTTAGTTATATCATTAAAAACGAGAATTTCCGGAATATCAAGAATGACAAAAAGATATAGTAGAGATGTGTAATAGTATTAGATATTATATATATCAGTATATTGATTGTATATTGACTGTATTTCAAAGTATATATATAATAATTATATATGATTTATTACCGGTAATTACTGGTAATTACTGGTAATGATGCCTTTGACCAATTATAAAATCATGTTGCCAAGGAGTAATAATCACTGATAGGTTCGCGGAAATTGTTCGTCTTTTCATGTACGCAATGCATAATGTTGAAACATTTTAATTTAATTTATCTATTATTCTGACTCCTTTTATCATCGTTTTTTTTTTTTTGTGATATTTTTGAAATTAGGATAATTCTTTGGTTTCTTCGATCTGATAATGTTATTTAATTATCACTTTCTTTTTTATTTCTTTGTTATTTTGGTGGCTATCACCTTTATCCTTTATCCTTTATCACTGTAATTGTAATCACTGTAATTGTATGTAGAAATAAAAATTTTTTTTTTTATAATATAATATTTCTTGTGGATCCTGATAAACACGTTGAAACACGATATAGTCTTATCTATCTTCGATTGTTTGGCAAATCAAAGGCGCGCGGGTGTTTAACTTTTCTTGGAGTACAAAATCAATACAAAAATCTCAAATATTTATTAATATATATATACATATTATATATATATATATTTATTTATTTTATTATTATAACTTACATTCATGTATTTCGGATAGATTCAAATTTAGAGATCAAAGAATAGCCCACATTAAAGATCGTAACAAAGTTCATAGTGTTTGAATCAGAAAACGTATCAGTGGTTGTATCAAAGAGTGAATTCGTATCAAAGTTCATATCAAAGTTCATATCAGTATGGCGTTTTTTTTCATTTTGAGTTCTGAAATAAGTAATCATTATTGATAATTGAAATTGATAATTGAAATTGATAATTGAAATTGATAATTGAAAATTGATAATTGAAAATTGATAATTGAAAATTGATAATTGAAAATTGATAATTGAAAATTGATAATTGAAAATTGA
>CAJVPY010000348.1:0-28557 GCA_910591965.1 Dentiscutata erythropus | reverse complement strand
TTTCCTAACCCTAACCCTAAATTTTATTAAAAGAAATTATACATAGGTGCTAAAACACCATAGGTGCGTTTTATAATTCTTAAAATTGGATAGCTTATTATTAAATTTTTAGTAAATTATTAAATTTTTAGTAAATTATTATAAATATTTTATAATATTTTAACTAATTTAAAAGCATAAAAATTCTAATATTATTTAATAAAAATAATTCTATATAATACCAATATATAAAAAAAACTTTTCATTTATCACGCTTTTCAAATTACTGTGCTGCATATTAGTTTCCGCTATCACTGAACAGTTGACAGTTGATTGCAAACAGATTAGAAATTACACAATATATATCTCAGATAAATTGCATGTGAAAAGACATGCCCGATCAAAAGCAAGATTTTGGGGTCTTTGCCTTGAAAATCACCTTCCGACATTTCCGATCGGAAAAACAAAGCCGTGTATTTAGTTCATGTTTATATGTTAACCCTTTCGTCTTTATAGTTCAATAGTTTATAGAATAAAGTTTCGAATCAATAAAGGCAAAAGGAGATTTAAATATATACATGAACTAATACACGGATCTGTTTTGGTCCGAATTAGCCTGATCGGAAATGTCGGAGGGTGATTTTCAAGGCAAAGACCCACTTGCACAGATACTTTATTTTTCATAAATGATTATATCAGATATATGTAGTTATAGTAATTTTTATAATTTATAACTTACCTTACATTGTTACTTACATAAATTAAAAGTAACCTGCATTAAATTTTGATAACACATAAATTAAATTTTGATAACACAAATTAAAATGTAACTTGCATTAAATTTTGATAACTTACACAAAATGCACAACCCTAGTTGCAGAATACTTGCAGAATGTCGACAATTACCAGTATACATTCAGCATATTCAGCAACCCATTAACATAATTTCAACTAGTGTGAACTGATGCTGATTTTTTTCATTTGGACTAGTGTCGATAGCGATAATAGATATCGACATCATTTGAACAAAATTAGACCGATAAGATACAACAATAATGTATAATAATATGCTTTGTTCGAGATTAGAAATTGAAACCTAAATTTAGATCTTTGTCGAAAGCAAAACAAAAAATTTCTCTTCAAAATCCCCATAAAATCTGAATTTAGATCTTTGGCTTATCTTAACAGAATATCCACAAAAAGAAACAAATAGGAAACCTATAGCAAGAGGTAGCATTAGAACACTAAGTTCTGTGCAAAGATTCTGTAATAACTACTTATATAATCCGAATATTCAAAATCGTTGGTTATTATATAAACGAGAGAATACCGTATAAAAGACCCGGTCTAGTACATGATTGAGAATTTGTGCCAAGAAGTTCAAAATTTGAATGTCAATACTTGGCATCCTTTGTTAGTAAAATAGAATAACAAATTTTTCTGTCCGCGCCAATATAGCTTTCTTATTGGCGTACATATGAATGCATGTTAATATATTACATAATTTACTATATAGGTAGAAGACATTATAGTTTACTAATAGTAAAGCTCTTATCCGGGTCGGCTAACCCGTGCGGGTCAGCTTCTTGAGTGGTCACGTACCGAAAAAATTCTTCAATACAAGGAAGATTGAAGATCAAGGAACCAGTGATATTTTCAAAGTGTTAGGCTACATTAGGGTTAGTGTTAGGGTTAGGTGATAGGTTTGTTTAGGCATGATTTCATGATCACTAGGCTCCTTGTTCTTCAAAGTGTCCCCTGTTCTTTATATTAGCAAATCTAATTAAGAATCGTTGCATTAATTTTTAAGGATTAACTTCGAAAACTTTATGCATTTCCGGCTGACCCGTTGACCCTGGTTATAATCCGGATCAATACCCTGACCCGCCTGGGTCGGTATTTTCTGACCCTGGTAAGAGCTCTACATCTGGGCCGTAATTGGGACAAATTTAATTTTGGGGCACACCATATACATGTAAGTACATGTACATCTATATGTAAATGTAAATGTATGCTTTTGGGGCACACCATATATATGTACGTACGTATGATGCAAGAAATCTAAAAACCACAATTCCCTTATAGAAAACAAGTTATTTCCTAAATTATTGGAAGTGTGTAAATAAATATAATTTAAAAAGGTATTTAATTTCAAATGCGCTATACTGTATACTTAATTATAAATTATGTGATGGTTTGCCCGGCGCATAATCAAGTAGTACATTGAAATAAAATTTTTCCGACTTCAATAAAGTAATTATGTACACGCTTTATTGATGCTAATAATTAAGGAAATAACATTGTGATTTTTAGATTTCTTGCACTGTACGTACATGTACATCTATATGTATATGTAAATATATACATACAGGTTTTGGCCACCTATTTTAACAATCAAATTCGGACATAATAACAATCAAATTTAGACATCGGAATTCTAGTAATCAAATTTGGACATCTTAGCAATCAAATTCGGACAGCGATACGACTCGTCTAATAAGACAAGTCGAATGGTACCAAAATCAAGTGATTTGGATAATAGATAACGAGATATCGCTGTCCGAATTTGATTGAAATTGATTGCTATGATGTCTAAAATTGATTGTTATTATGTTCAAATTTGATGGTTACTATGTCCGAATTTGATTGTTAATTTGTCTAAAATAGGTAGGCAAAACCTGTATTATTATATGCCTAATATGTACTTACGCGAAAAAATAAAAATTTCTTTATGAATCAATAAAAAGGGATTTTTTTGCTGGCTTTGATGAATTGATGATAATCGCTGATCTTCAAATAAATAGCGAGAAGCCTTAACGAAGGATTTGAATAAATTTGTTCATTGCTAACTTATTTTGTCGCTTTATTAACATCATACGTGATAACCCGGTTTCCACAGGAAGATCTCGAGTTGAAAATTGATCAATTTACCGTATTTATCGGACGTGGGTACCCCATGGCGTGTACCTTCTACCAGTTTTAAGAGTATGGTATATAGTAAAATATAGTGTAGAAGTACCCGGGTACAAAGATTGGGGTATGTAAATACCTGGGCACCCACGTCCGATAAATAGGGATGTGAAAAGTCCGGTCCGGTCCCGTCTCGACTCAAAAGTCGAGTCTTTGTTACAGCTACTTTCATAATTCCTGGAAGACCTGATAAAAATTGACCGAATGATTTTTCGGCCGATCCGGTTAAGTTATTGATTTCGGCATGATTCATATAATAATAAAAATAATAAAAGCTATTTTGGTATCATAATGATAATTTTACAATCGTTATAACAATAATGTCAACCTTTATAAATTTTAGTTCAAATGCTTGTCCAACATGTTTGGCGTGCTTAGTATGTACAAAAATTTATGGAAAAGACAGCTCTTGTCAACCAATAAACCCTAACGCTATTAAAAAAGTTAATGAACATCTGGTTAAGATTCCAAGAATTATGATAAACGAAAAAATTTTATATGTTTATATTTGTTTATATATTTATCGTCTTCGTCAAGAAACGAATAATAATTAGAAATAAATAAATGCTTTCGTTTGAACGAAAATTTATCTTGCCAAAGAATAGGAATCAAATTTAGTTTAATTTTTTAAAACCGAATTTTTCGTCTTCGACGAGAAACGAAAAATAATTAGAAATGAATAAATGCCTTCATTTGAACGAAAATGTATCTTGCCTAAGAATAGGAATCGAATTTAGTTTAATTTTTTAAAAACGAATTTCTCATCTTCGACAAGAAACGAAAATAATTAGAAATAAATAAATGACTTCGCTTGAACAAAAATGGATCTTGCCAAAGAATAGGAATTGAAGTTTTACATAATTTTTTAAAAACTAATTTTCATCGAAAAATAATTAGAAATGAATAAAGGCATCGTTTGAATGAAAATGGATAATAGGAATTGAATTTTTTTAAAACCGAATTTTCGTCGAAAAATAATTAGAAATGAATAAAGGCTTTGTTTGAACGAAAATGAATCTTGCTAAAGAATAGGAATTGAAATTTTATACAATTTTTTAAACCCGAATTTTCGTTGAAAAATAATTAGAAATGAATAAAGGAATCGTTTAAGCAAAAATGGATCGTGCCAGAGAACAGGATCGACTTACAAGTGCGCATGTCAATATTTAGTTTTTTGTAACATATATTAGTCACCTGATCTTATTAAATTACGGGGACACTTGAAGAACAGTTAACCCAGTGATCGATAATCACATGATAAACATATAATGACATCATTTTTTTACCAGAATTAAAACAAACTGGTCTAAATATACCCATAAACTAACCCTAACCTAACCCTAGCTTAGGCCGAACACATGTCATGTGATGTTGTGATGATCACTGAACTACCCCAATATCGGCACCAAAAGTTATGAAAAATTTACGGACATGTGATTGTAAACCAATCAGATCTCAAGATCAGGTGTAATGTAACATGATCAGGAAATTCAAAACAAACATTCGTTTCATAAAAAATCACTCAAAAATCTCTTATAACTCAAAAACCTGCATAGGAAACAACCTTTAGTGCATTAACAAAAAGTTTTCCTTGAGGGTAGAGTGAATGTCGATCATTTTCACTAGTGATCATATTACTAATTTTTTTACAATAACATTCAATTGAAATCAGGTGATGATCATATGATATTTATGTTGTGTAACTTAGGCAAATTTCGATCAACTTAGGAAGAATTAATGATATATGCAAGTATGTTTTCTTTAAATAATACAGGGGTTCAAATTATTATAATTAGAATTAGAGGGTCTAATATATCTACCCCAAAACTTTTATGAAAATTGATTATATTTTTAAAAACTTTTATATGTAACATGTGTTCGATTTTTGTGTAATATTTTTTTGGTTGATCTACTTACATTAGAAATAATCTACATTCACCCTACCCTTAAGTAAATAATTTAAAAATTTACTTACTACGAATAATTACATATATATAACAATATATATGAATTCTTATATAGCATTTCTTCGCATTCCTTCCACATTTTAAATGTATATAACTTTTCCTGATATGTTAGTCCAAGCCTGAGGAGAGTTTTTTGCTTTCGTAATCACAAATGCTCTGTAAGAAGGTATTTTCAAAGTAGTGCTACCATCCTTTGAACTCATTCAAATTCCACAAAAGACGAAGGCTTCTAATACTCTTTTATGAGTTTCGATTCTTCTTTAAAAAAAAAAAAAACTTTTCAAGATTGGTTGATTATGAGGGGATTAGAAGAAGTTTTTGAATTAAATATTTTTAAAAAAATTAATCTATCCTAATCTTTTTCGCTATAAAAATATGAAGTTCTATATAGCATAGTAGCATTGTTATCACCTTTGAGACTTAAGTGATTATGGATTTTAAAAATAATGTATATATGGAATAAGACTAATATATACGAAAAAAAGTTTTGATTAATGTTTATTCGATGAAATATTAAAAATTTAATTTAAGCGATTATGGATTTTAAAAATAATGTGTATATGGAATAAGACTAATATATACGAAAAAAAAGAGTTGATTAATGTTTATTCGATGAAATATTAAAAATTTGAACAACAAATTATTGTATACCTTGAAGAGATCCCAGGCTTTATTTTAAATTGTTCAACAACTGCTATAATGGAATTACAATCCCTAGTGTTTAAATTCATTATGTTGTATTGGATAAAATAATATAAATTTATTCTCTTTATTATATAGGTAAAGAGCCTAATAATTGTACAAAAAAAGGTCAACTATATTAATATTTATAAATATATCAATTATATATTTAATCAATAAAAAATTATATCTTTTGTCTATCTTTTTCCAATATAATAGTTTATATTTTTGTCAACTTTAGTCCAATCGACTTTGTAAGTGTTATTATAACCTGCAACTGTTTTCAGATGAGCTGATTTGTTAAATGATAATCGGTTACTTTTTGAAGTTTCATTATATCTTTTAATACAAGATATCTATCCTATAAGGTGCATTTGGTAAGGTTTCAAATATGCTGGAAAAGTGGTAATAAAGATGTTGTTTTAATACATACAGTGTACTCATATCTTCTATTTTTTTTAGAACCTCTGCAATTTTAATCTAATGCAGGAATAACGTCGGATTTCATAATAATTGATATATAATTACAATTATTGCATTTTTTTTTTTTTTTAAAAAAAAAAAAAAAGCCTTTCAAATATCCAAATTTCACAAGAGAATTTTTTTATAGAGCTTTGCTTTGAAATCATATGAAAGTTCATAATAATATCATTAAAACCATTTTATGAATGATAGCTAAAGAAAGAGAAAGAGAAATTCTAATGAAAAAAGAAAGTAGACAACTTGGAAATGATAATAAAATAGAGATATAGCCAGCTTGAAGATGATGACGAAAGTGAAATAGAAATAGATAAAGACAAAATTAGAATAGAAATAGATAGAGACGATGAAGTTAGAATAGAAATAGATAGAGATAATGAAGGTGGAATAGAAATAGATAGAGATAATGAAGGTAAAATAAAAAATATACTTAGTGATGAACAAGAAGACTATCTTGAAGGTCAATCAGAAAGTGAGATGGAAGAAATAAGCGATCTAGTTATAGTAAATAATAATTAAATAATAATTAAATAATAAGACAATAAATATTTAAAGTATGCAAAGTTACATGAACAATAGAAAAAATATAAACAATGAATGATTGTTTGTATGATATTACATATATAACAAATAAACTTTATCTGCAATTAACATTAAATATGACTATATCGGTATATAACTTATATATAAATTTTAAAATTTAAAATCATATATTACTAGACATAGAGCCATCTTTAGTTTTTGAATCTCTTAATATTACTAAGCTAGTTAATAGTAAGAAAATAAGCTTTTCAAGTGATGAATATGGTATCTTTATAAAGTTGCTCATAAATGGAATCTATTGGATACATGTGCAAGTAAAATACTTAGGTTTGCAAAAAAATATCTGATGATAATATAATTTTACCAACTTCAGTAAAACAAGGCTGTCAGTTTTTAGATCAAATAGCAATACCACATATCTCTTTTAACAAAGTTCCTATTGTGATTTATAAAGAAGAAATATATTATTTTAACTATCATTCAATCTTTGATGCTATAAAAGAATTGTTGAGCAATGAAGACATATTCAAATATTGCATCTTTAAATTTATACCATTATACTATAAAAAAGAAAAGATTTATCATAAACAATATAATAGGAAGTGGTAGAAACAGATAGAAAAAACTATTCTAGACACAGCAAATATTTTATCAATAATTATTTACTTAGATGCAACAACATGCGACTACTTTGGCAAATTAAATAAACATCCTATTTATTTAATATTAGGAAACATATTAGGCTAGTGGTGTAATAAACCTGATTTAAAACTTCTCTTAGATTACCTCTCACTTATAAAAGCAAAACCAATATTTTAAAAAAGGTTAAAAACTTTTATACTTGCTAAACAATCTGTATATCATTATATATTAGACATTATACTAGAACTGCTACTTAACTACAAAGAAAATGAGTTTGATCTTAAAATGGACTATAGCAACCTATAGTGCTACCCATTTATTTTTATATTAATAAGAGATCTTCTGGAGTATTCATCATTGACACTTATGTATAATTTAGTTAACTGTAAATATCTATATTATAAATGTCTCATGTTAAAAGAAAAAATGAATAACATTAAGTTGAGCAATAGTCAAATGACATTAAGAACTCCAAACTTAATGAAAAACATTATAGATCAAGAACTTGCATACCAATATTCTTTATATAATATAGAAAACACACTCTGAAAATATTTATAAGCATTTATTTAGTTCTAACAAAATAGATTTAAAAGATGTTGAATAGCATTATTTAAATACTATTTAATAAACTATTAACAATCTGCTATTTAACACTATCATATTTGTGAAGTTACGAGATAATGTTAAATAGTAGATTGTTAATAGTATATTGAATAGTATTCAAATAATACTATTCAATATATAGTATATTAATATATAATTTTTTTACTAGTAATATTTATTTATTTAATATTTTATTAAGCCAACTAGATATTTACTCAGCCACTGTTCTAGATAAAATGCATCATTTGGACTTAGAGCTATTCAATTATCAAATAGTTTATACAAGAGAAATGCTAAAGGACTTTTGCAATCAGGCAGCAATTGATGAACTTGATTAACATTTATAGAATATTCAAAGGTTTCCGGGATTAAAAATATTTAAGGAGGGTTTAAAAAATATTAACCAGTTTATAGCTAATAAGTATCATAACATAATAAAAGTATTTCTATTCATTGTTGAGGGTCTAATTAAAAAGCATTACAAAGCTTCAATAGAAGAAAATGTTGCAAAGCATTATGATAATATATTAGTTAATATTTATTACTGATAGAATAAAATATATTTATTTTGCCAAAAAGAATTTTTTCTTGAATTAGATCTTTTAAAACTTAAAATATGTATTTCATTATATTAATTAATAGTTAATAAATATAAAATTATTTATATAACAAATAATTTAATTTATTTCTAGAATTTGATTATGAAGTTATTTTTAAACCTTTTTACAAAGTATTTACCTTTGCAACTTAAACTACCCAAGTTGTATAATTGGTTATCATATAATTGTAGCAATAAAAGAATATAGTACATTTAATAGATTCATAGCAGAAACTTACGAAACTTTGCATAAAAACTATATAAAAAAACATATAGAGCTAGTAACAAACATGATGCAACTGGACAAATAATTTAAGCAGTTAGTAGTTAAAATTAAAAACTTTGATATATTGAATATATAATCTAAATGTTTTATTAATATACTATTTAATATTATTATATAACTTTATAAATATACATATTCACAATAATGTTAAATAGTATATTAAGTAGTATTTGGATTATTTTAATTTTTATTTATTTTTATTAATTCTATTTAATATAGGTTTCTCATAGTTCAACTATAAAATATTTATTTAAATGCAAAAAATTTAAAACAATTGTGGAATGTTATAAAAAAATTGCAATGAATGGTCTTTTGAAAACATTTTTATTAGAAACAGCTAATGATTTTTTGCTTTTTATAAAGCAAAAAAAGATTTAGCTCCCGAAGCTTTAATTAATTTTTTTATTATTAAATAAATTCTTTGACTTGTTTAAAGATTTGACTGAAAATATAGTAAAAGACAACACTAGTATTAAATGGTATAGTTATACAAACATGGCCAAAAATAAAGATTATATAAGAGCATACAGTAAATTTTACAATAAACTAGCATTTAGTAATGTATCAATTAGTATAAATACAGAAAAAAGCAGAAATTACAATACCAATAATGAAATTTGTTATTGCAAGATAAATTATTTATTGCAGAAAACAGTACTTGTCGTTTAGAAATAGTTCTTATATGCTACTTGCTGACAAGCCCAGAGTTTATTACTTACCAAAAAGAATAAGTACCTGTTCTCCCAGCTTTCAAGTAAAAGAGTTTGTAGATTGCTGTTGCTTTTAATAAGAAATATACACTTTTTTAACAAACAAAACAAGTGATATTACTCCTTTTCTTTGCCTTCTTGCTGCTCTTTTAAAATTTTTTACAAAAGTGAGCAAAATAGCTTACCCTCTCCAAAAGATCAGTATTGTTTGTACCTCCCAAATCTAAACAGTTCTAGCAGACTGTGATTATATGTTTGGTTTATTTTGTTTATAGCCATGCTGCTTCATGTAATAATAAGTTTGGCCACTTATATTACTTTGGAGTCTGGATAACCTAGTTAGAAAATTAAATAATAAGGTGAAGCTTTATAGTAGAGATATATAAATATTATATTTGTTATATAATTTTTTTTAGCCTAGCATGAGTAACAGTAGTGCTAAAAAATGGAATTTTTTACTGTTCTTTTTGTTTTTTTTGATATTTTTTCTTTTGTATTTCTTTTTATATTTGCTTTTTTTTTATTTTTTTTTTGTTTTTTGTTTTTTCTCTTTTGTTTTGGCATATTTATTTTCTTTTGTTTTTTTTTATTTTTCTTTGTTTTTTCTTTTTTTTGTTTTGTTTTGTTTTGTTATATTTATTTTGTTTTGTTTTTTTTTATTTTTTCCATTTTCTTAGCCTCTTTGAAGAAAAAAAAATGTTAAGAAAAAGACAATCTCGACAAAGCTAGCAATAAGCTTTTGTGATTTCTAGTAATTGTTATAATTATATTGAGAAACCTCTAGCAAGTTAAATGCTAGAGATGAGTGAATTATTGCTATAGCAGATTGCACTTGGGCACTATTACAAGCAGCCAAGTAAGTCTTTATTGCAAAAGTAGAAGGGTTGAAGGTATTTAGTTAATTGCAGGCTTTTTGTTCAGACACTTTGTATATTATTTTATATCTTACTTTAGAGATAGTAATTAGTTTGGCAAACCAGTTAGCTGCAGTTTTAGCTACAACAAATATAAAATAGCTTAAACTAGTTTAAGCTTTAGTTTGATTGTTAAATAATTACATATATATATACAAAAAATATAACATATATATACAATTGCAACAATAAAAAAAATAAAATTGATATATATATAAATAATAAGATTCGTTATTAATATTAAAATTACTAATGTTAAAAGTAATAAAAAAGTTAGTATTTAAGTATAATTAGTGAAATAAAAGCTTTAGAAAGTAATTAATAAAATTGTATATTTTTAAAGTCAAAAGTTATTAGTGATTATGGACAATTACTACAGTATTTTGATAATTGTTTGAGTTTATATAAATTTAATAAAATTTTTTTTAGTTTTGTTATTCAAAATGTTAGATACAGATATTCAAGATATAGATGTTGCAGATATAAACATTTTAGATATAAATATTCAAAATACAAATATTTAAAATAAACATTTTAGATATAAATATTCAAAATACAAATATTTAAAATATAAACATTCAAGATATAAATGTTCAAGATATAAATATTCAAGATATATTTAATGGTCTTGTTAGATCTACTTCTACCTATACAGAATCTAATTTAGAATCTTTATCAACTTGCTCATTGCAAGTTGATCATAGTGAATCTATTCATCATATTAAAAGAAAAAGAAAATTAACAATGAATAAATTTTTTAATTAATCAGAAATATCACAAGATTGTAAATATTGTATAGCTAAATATGATTCTTCAATATCTACTAGAACTTTAAAAGAACATATAAAAAAAATCATTTTAATATTTATAAACAAAAAAACAAAAACTGAAATTATTCTTTATAATTGAGAAGAACAGCTTGAATATAATAAATATCTAATCAACTAAATAATTAAAAGTTTATAACCATTTTTAGTAACTAAGAAAGAATCATTTATAAAAATGCTAAATAAATTTAATTCATATTACAAAGTATCAAGTTGTTATTATATTAGTTTATATATTACAAGAATATTTCTAAATCGTCAAGCAAATATAAGTGAAGATTTGTAAAAAATTTTAGATATAGTTATATTAACAACTGATATATAATCTTCTACAAATAATTATTCTTTTTTAGAAATAACTATTTATTAGATACAGTGCCTGATAAAAGTTTTCTTGCACTTGTAATTTCTGAAATTTCTTGCATAGAAGCTTGAAATTTCATACAGGCAAGGAACATTGAGTATGCAGATTATACTAAACTTCTTCGGGCACTGTATATAGTAAAAATGTCCACGCTGCTTATATGCTATGTTTAAATCAAAGAAATGTCTTTTTCTTTGTATAAGTGATATAAAATCACCTTTTTAACCAGCCACCTGAAGGGCCCCAAGCTCTCATTTCGTAAAACAGCGAAGCAGGTTCGCTGTGATGAAAAAATAGTGAGAGAATAGGCAAAAAGATGGCAAGAAAGCAAAGACTTAAGCAACAAACCAAAGTCGGGTTGCTAAAGAGCCACAATGCAAAGACAAGACAACCAGATTTTGAAGCTGGCAAAAGAGAACGTAGATATTTCAGCACCAGAAATTTATTGTGAGTTTCTTAAACAGAATATAGACATTCACGTGCGCACTATTTAATAGCACCTTGGCAAAGGTGGGCCTGCTATTACGAAAAATTCACGAAGCCGTTGCTCGGAGAGAAGCATTGGAAAAAATGACTCTCGTGGGCGAAGAAACATAAGAATTTCAATTGGGACACCACGATTTTTACTGATAAGAGTACGTTCTACTTGAATCAACAGTTAAAAAAGGCTTGGCAGTTCGTTGAGGCAAGGAAAATAACCCATTCTGTCAAGTATCCATTGAAGGTTTACGTATGGGAGTGTTTTTCTTTTTCAGGCTTTGGAAGGTTAGTCTGCTTTACATGAAACCTTAATACGCAATATATGACTACTCTGTATGAAACAGCCCTTTTACCTTCTGCCGTGGACCTTTTGGCAAAGGTTGTGATAGTTGGATTCTGCAGGAGGACAATGACCGAAGCACTGTTCAAAAATCACGAAAGCTTGGAAGGAGGAAAATGATGTCGCAGTTCTCTTCTGGCCATCAATGTCACCTGACCAAAACCCAATTGAGAATGTCTGGAGACTTATGAAAATGAATCTGGCAAAAAAAAAAATTAGAAAGCTTAGTACTCTGAAGGTGCAGATAACCAAAGAATGGAATTAATTGTCTAAAGAGTACGTAGCTAATTTGATAAGGAGCATGAGGCATCATGTGAATTGAATCTGAAGGCAATTATACTATGCATTAATTTTAATGTTTTTTTAAATAAAAAAATTTTTTTCTACCATATCTCTGTGCTGAGTTATGAGTGCAAGGTTTTTTTTGTCAAGTACTATAAATAGTAATTAGCAAATACACAAGTGTTTATTAAATATAATTCCTTTTTGCAAATCACATACTGGTATAAATATAGCAAAAGAATTAATGGATTTATTAAAGAAGTATAATTTAACTACAAAAATTATATCATTAACAACTGATAATATTCCAGTTATGGTTATATGTAGTTGTCAATTACATAATGAGTTAGAAGCTAATTTTAGTAATTCTTTATTTTTACATCAATATTGTGGAGCACATATACTAAATTTAGCTGTGCAATATAGTCTTCAAGTACATAGTGAAATAATTAAGAAAATTCAAAATTTTATGAAAAAAGTTAAAGGATCAAATTTATTAATAGAAAATTTGCAATAATTATTTAGATTACAAAATCTTTCTTATTTGGGCCCAGAAATAGATATAGAAATTTGTTGGAATTCTACATATTTAATACTAATTAAGTTTTTAAAAATTCGAATACAAATAAATATGCTTATAGCTCAATATTCTAATTATTTTGGTAATTTAGCTTTTACAAATGATGGGCTAATATATCTATAAGCATTAAAGTATAGTATAATTAAATAATTTAATAAACTTAATAATAATTTAATTGGGTTAGGATCTCATAGCCTAGTGGTCTAGGCACCTAATCCTCTACAGATGAGGTTGATGGTTCGATTATAGCTGGTGGTAATTAATTTAATTAATTATCTTTGTAATCTTCGGGAGCTTTCGAATGTGAAACCCTGTGACAGTAAGACCATGTGATATATATATTTGGCTGATAAAGAATTCTTGGAAAGAGCCCTGAGCTATGGAGAAGACTAGGCACTGTGTGTGACATGGGTCATAGAAGGTAACTGCAGAAGGCTGTGCATGTGAATTTGCAACTGGCAAGGTAGCACTAACAACCCTAAGGCAGCATTGGGATCTTGTTTGGAAGGATGACTGTATATGATTATTCAGAAGTGGTGAGAGAAGTAGTGAACATAGTAAGGGGCTATGATAAGAGAATGGCTTTATCAAATATAAAACACCTCTGGCACAAGGAAACAAGGAAAACTGGCTAAAAGAAACCCTGAAAAGCATGGAAGCAAGTGCTCCGGTGGTATGAAAATAAAGATGGCCAGTGAGCAATATATCACATAACCTATATGAGAGGCATATAACAAAATATAGCAGAAGCGCAGGTCCTGGGTTACTGGCTTGTAACAGTAATTAAATGAGATATTTAACTCCCATCCTAAGGATCTAGACTTCTGTAATGCCATACTGATAAAAAGTACTATAAAAGGAGTAGTAGCCTAATTTGGTAATGTACGATGCAAATACCTGGATTGACGTGAAATAACACCCTAGTACGGTGGCTTGAGATACGAGTCTTATGACCTGGCAGCACCTGGCTTGAGATATGGATTAGGTCCTTAGAGTAGCTCCCCAGGGACACCAAACTAGAAGTATGAAGAGCACTTACTCGAAAGACACCAATTTGGAAGTAATACAAGAAATGAATTAGAAGTAATATGATAAGTGATAAGGGGTGGAAGTTAGTTGGTAGACATTGTATAGTAGTATATAAGTGGGATATATATGATAAAATAGGTTTGGAAACCATCCAGTGAGTTTGAAAACCGGCCTGTTGCAGGACGGTTGATAAGGAAGTAAAATCTCATATAGCAGGTCACACATAGGTACTAAGTTAGTAACTAGGTAAGTCTTATCTATAATAATTAGATAGTTGTAAATGTATATATATATATTTGTAATTGCAATACCTCAGAGTACTAATAAATAGTTAAGGCAAGACTGCCGAATTAAAAAAAAATAATAATAATAATTTAATTAATATAATATAAATTATATAGGAAATGATTTCAGTTTTAGCACTAATATATTTTGCAACTTTAGTACTTTTTTTATCATTATTTTCAACAATCAGTGATTTTTATTTTACTTTTGAACCTTAAAGCAAAAATTAGAATATGAAATAATTAATAATACTACACAATATATTATGGCTGATTCTATATATCACAAATTTGATAAATATTATTTAAATATTAATGATACTACTAAAATTGCAACTATATTAGATCCTCATATTAAGTGCTCAGTTTTTGCAATTGGAGATGAAACTAATAATACCATATTTTTATTACATAGTAAAATAGTTCATTATTCAACTACTGCTACATTGGTTTTATTGAACTTAATAGAACTATTTTTAGAAAGTTTATTATTAAATCAGAGTAATGCTCATTCTTATTTAAGAAATTTTGCAAATCAATTTTGTCCAACTACAACCATACAACCTAATATTAGGAATGAGTTAGAAAGATATTTTGCTATCCCTATTAATGAAAATTGTGACCTATGGAGTAGTAGAAAATATATAAACTTCAATTTTCAGTTCTATTAACCATGGCATATGACTTTCTTATAATTTAGGCATCTAGTGTACCATGTAAAGAAATATTTTCAATTGCTGAACTTACTATTCGAAGATATATAACAGATTAAATCTTGCAACTGCCTAGGCAATATTATGCTTAAAAAGTTAAATCATAGAAAAAATTGGTAAAAAAATTAATAATATTAATATAGAAGATATTGATATTGATGATAAAATGGATTATGAATAGGTTTTTGTTTTGTTTAGTAAAGTTGCATATACATATATATTATATGATTTATATGATATATATATTAGTTATTTAGGTCTTTCAAAAGAGTATATGTAAAATTATTTTATATATTATTTCTAAAGTTTTACGCTTATTGTTACTAGGATTAAAATTAGAAATAAATTTTTTTTTTTTTTAAATTTTTAAAGATATAGCACCTGCACTTAAACTTTATTAATATTTAAATAATTGACATATGATAGTGCCTATACATATACATATTAGTTCAAGTACTAAGACTAGTATATCAGGTATACAAACTATTTATTCATGGCTAAAACCCACCAGAGCTGACCATATTTCCACTACATAGCTGACCTGGATTTGTATATCTCTCTCTAACCACCAATTAGTATTTACATGTCTGCCACATTACCCACATTATCTACTCTTTCAACTTCCAAATTGGTATGTGTTGCTCCAGGTAGGTGCTTGTTGCTTCTGGTTTGGTGTGCCTAACAGAGAATTACTCTCTTAGTTCCTACTGGCATATTTCTAGGAGTTTGTATCTCAAGCCATGCAGTTGTCTTTACCCAATTGGGTAAGTATCTCAAGCCTGCATGCTACTATAACTAGCTAGTTTCTTGTGACTTTGGAACCCAGGTCTTAACGTATCTATTTTGGTAATTGTGCTAATAACTATACTTCCCAATATAGTGACAAGTCTCCAGGTATGTTTCGCAGAATACTCCTAGTAGTTAATATAGTTGGATGACATCATGAGGCTCAGAGGTAACAGGTGTATCATTGTTTCTCTTTATGGTGATTCTCGGCAGTTGTAGCCCCAATTACCACTACATACACTTATACTAGCTATATCTTATTGGTGTTCCCAAGTTTTCTTAACACCCAAAGGCTTCTATATGGGTATAACCAGAGCCCGTTGGATCTATCAACACATACATGTCTCCATGCTTCAACTTCTTATTAGCCAGTAAGTTCCGTACTGCCAGAGGTGTTCCAAATCTGATAAGGCCAATTCTTTATCACAGGTCTTTTTGTGTTCACCACATTTTTCACTATTTCCAATTCTGGTTACTACCCGGTCATCCTCCCAAACAAGATCCCCAATGCTGCCTTAGAGGTTGTTGGTGCTACCTTGCCAATCACAAATTTATATACACAACCTTTGTGTAATAAAACCTTCTATGATGACCAATATTACATATAGTGCCAACTACTCCACAATGGACCTCCTTCTAGAAATTCCTAATCTAGACTTGTATTTACTTGGACTTTCCACAGCAAATACTTTCAAATATTTATAAGTAAACGTACTTACTAGGACTTGAACCTAAAACCTGCTCATGGAGAGTTAGGTGCCTAAACTACTAGACTATGAGATCCCAACCCTAATTAGAAATAAACTTAAAATTAAAGTAAAATATAAATTTATATAAAATAAGCTTGTATTTAAGCTATTTACATATAAAATATTTGTATATAAACTTGCTACATATTTAGGTATAATTTTTTTTATTGGATTTGTTCTTAACAGTTATAAGATTATAAATTTATAAATTATATAATGATAAAAAAAAAGTTGATTATAATACATAGTAAGCTATATATATATATATATATATATTACAGCATATTTGATATCTGATATGATTATATACATTATTGGCTAAACTACAGTTTAGCTGCTTATCCCTTAAACCAGAAGGTGTTCAAATCAAATTAACCAAGCTAACTAAATCCTATTCCTACTTTACTTTTAGAGACAATAAAGGCAGAATTAGTGCTACAAATCGTCAAAAATTTTGCAATCGATCAGTTGTCAACTTTTTAATTATTCGATTTTTATTCGATTTTAATGAGTTGCCAAAAATTTTTTAATCAATTAGTTGTCAACTTTTCGATTAGTTGCGATTTTTGATTTTTGATTTGTAGCACTAGGCAGAATTGCCAAATTAAAAATAATAATAATAATAATAATAATAATATAAATATAAAAATGATTAAAAAAATTAAAATAAAATTAGCTAATTTTGAACACTTACATGTATTAATCGTTGGCTTATTGTAAGTCATATGATGTATTTATTTGGTTTTATTATAATTTTTTTGTTAAAATTTCTATAGCACTAAAAAAATTTTTAGTGTTTTCTTTATTTTACTACATGGTTTTACTTTTTGAAAAATCTTGCATAAAAAATTTTATGTAATATTTCTTGACAATACTTGGCAATACTATGTGTTTTTACCAAATTTTTGTTTTTTTTCTTTTGGAATTATAAGATTTTTGAACTTAAACTAGTTTCTGTACTAAAATTAGCTTTTGTATTTTGGAATTGTATATCTTTTTCTAAAATTAGTAAATCATATTACTATTGTTTGTGATTTTTTTTGTCGATACTATGTGACCATTTTTTTTGCTATAAGAAAATTCATATTGATGTTATACTAAATTTAGTTTTTATATTCTAAATTGTTCTTTGGTTTCTAAGTTCATCAATCATCTTATTTTTGTTTGTAATTTTTTTTGTTAGCACTAAATGAAAAAATTTCTGTGAAAAATTTATTTATTAATTAACTCTATTTATATCTTGATTTTTCTTTTGTATTCTAGTTCTAAAAATCTCACAACCAAATCTTCCTTCTAATATTTTTTACTTTTATATTTTTTTTCCTAAAAATTTTTTTTATAAAAACTTTTTTTATTTAATACTCTTTTTTTTTTTTTCTTAACTAAAAATCTTAAAAAAAACTTCTTTTATTTTGTTTGTTTTGCTACTTATATAATTTGTTGAAGGTGTATATACTCTTTAGGCCATGTGCTAAATCTTTTGAGGTAACTGCCAGTCTTCTATATTTGAGTAAGCTAGTGCTTTCATACTTGCTATGATTGAATACAGACCTTGGTAGATAGTTTCCCTTTTATTATTTTTTATTTTTTTTTCTTTTACTCTTGTTTTTAAATATATTACTTGGAAAAGTATTTTTTTTCTAATGATCTTAGCTTGTTGGTTTTTTAGATATCTTGAACCTCTTGAAATTAATTTGTTCTAGTCATAATCTGATGTTTTACAAACCAAGTTACTAACTTGCAAGCTCAGTTGCAAAAATATAACCTAAATAAGCTTGTATATCAGAACTATAAATTTAATATATGGCTTGGACAATTGTAGCTAATGCAAAATAGCTTAATAGTTCAGATTTTAAACATAGTATTAGAGAATCAAGTATTACAAATAAAGAATTAGATATTGCAAAGATCAATAAGTTGAAGAATAGTTGAGTTTTAATTAAAGAAGGTGGTTGCTCTTTTTTTTTTATTATTTTTTTTTATTTTATATACTTTTTTTAATAAATTTTTAAAATATTATATCTAATAAAATTATCAAATAAAATATTCTAAATAATAATAAAATAAAGAAATAATTTATTGTTATTTTTGGTATTATTATCTAAATAATAGTTTTTTTTTTGAAAAAATAATAGTAATATATAATAAGTAAAGTTAATAAAATTAATAAATATCAATAATAATAATAATAATATAAAGAATAAAAAAAATATTTATAATATTATTGCATTAGTTTCTCAAATTGACTTAATGACAATCTTTTAATATTTGTAGTATATGTTTTTAATAAAATATAAAGGTTTTTCAAGCCATACTTTTGATATAGCACAAAAACTTATTTGGCTTGAGTTATTATTCTCATCACTCTAATTTGTTCAAACTTTCTCCTTAATATTTTCTTGAATTCTTTCAAAATATAATAATTATCTTTATTTTTTTCTAAAAGTTTTCCCAAGTAGTATGTAACTTTATGATAAGGAATTTTATCTTCTTCTTTTAAACCCAATCTGCTAATTCTGTTGATTATATCTTTGCAATTTTGTAAATCATCATTGGCTATGAATGGTGAGACAAATATACAACCTTGAATAGTATTGATATTCAAATCTTTTTTAATTCTTGTTACTACAGAATCTTCTTTTTCTTTCAAAACTTCAGTTGAGAACCATTGTTATTTTTGAGTAGGCTTTATATAACTTCATTAGATTCTTCATTGTTATTATGAAATACTTCATTTATAGATCCTCTTTCTTTTAGTTCATCTTCTATCTGGATTGGCTCATTAGAATTTTCAACCTCAGTATTATCATCTTGCTCAACTTCTGTTTCTGCATATGCTGTTTGTGTGATTGTTTCATATAATGTACTCCAATTTTCATAGTCAGTATATTCTTCAAACAGGAATTTGTAGTCAGGAGGGTTTACAAAAACATATTGGAGGAATTCACTTAAAGAAGTTTCAATTCTCGCTTTATCTTCATCTACTAAAACAATTGTCTCCTGGTCAATTCTTAGATACTTATTAGTATATACTTCTTGTTTCCATGCTATTAAGAATAGTTGTAGCCCCTGTAATGCTTCAATTGGGAATATTCTAAGAAAAGAATTTCCAAGGACTTGTATTTCCATTTTTGAAACAAGGATTTAATAGGAATAATTTAATAGTCTAAAGATTGTTAGAAAATTAAAAGTTGTTTTTCAAAAACTTGAAATTTAATTTTTTAAAGAATTTTTAAGAATTTGGCAATTTTGGAGAAAATGCTAAAACAGAGGTGTATTTATAAATATTAAAGTTATACGATCTACTTCTTTGCATTGTTCTGCATAATAACAACTTGAGGTATAGGAAGATCCTTAATTTCTCTATCATAATAAAGTTTTAGATAATTTTCATAAACAGGATCTTTTACTTTTTTGTTGTCTAAGGTCTATAGCTTGTAAACACCAAGATTTAATATATCATGAATTATATAAGGGCCTATAAATTGTTTCTTTAACTTAGCAGAAAACATATTTTTAAGAAAGGATTTGGCAACTAGAACTTTGTCTTCAATTTTTAATTTATCATGCTTAATATTTTTGTTATAATATTCTTTTTGTACTTTATGTGCTTTTTGAATATTTTCTAGAGCTTCTTTTTGTTGTTTTAATAAAACATCTTCAATTTCAAATATTCTTTTTAAGAGAGCTTCTTGGAATATTTTATTTTCTTCATAATAAGTTTCTATTATTGTTTCTATTGGTAATTTTTCTTTTTGTCCATATATAAGAGAGAATAAGTAAATTTTGTAGTACTGTGCTTCATAGTATGATAAGCTAGTAACACAGAAAAGAGAATTTCATCTCACTCTTTGTATTTATAGCTAGTTATTTTTGCCAAAGCTTCATCAATAGTTCTATTGAATTGTTCAATCATTTCATTAGTTTGAGATTAATAAGCAGATGATTTGTAATATTTTATTTGAAAGTTATTGCACAACTCTTTAACAATATCACTTAGAAAGTTTTTTCCTCAATCAAAAAGCAATATTGTAGGTGTTTCATATTGACAAATAATATCTTCATAAATAAATTTAGCAATAGTTGTAGCCTTGATATTAAATACTGCTTTTGCTTCAGACCACTTGGTAAAATAATCTATTACAACAATAATATATCTGTTGCTTTGTTTTGTAGGAGGTAATAGTCCTTTAATATCAATTTCAACTCTATGAAAAGGATATTTTATTTCTAAAGTAATAGATCTTGCCATTTAACTTCATTTTTTCTACATTGACAAATATCACATGTTTGAATGTAATTTTTAATATCATCATACATTGTGGGCCAATAATATCTTTCTTTTATTTTGTTGTAAGTAGATAATATGCTTAAATACACTCCTTGTTCATCATGCAAAGTATATAAGATAATATGTTTTTGATTGGCTTTAATTACTCTTTGTGATGTATTATTATTTCTTTTATAATATATTATTTTCTATGAGATAATTCTTTGCTTCTTTCTGAATCTGAGATTTTTCTGTATTAGTGGTGTCCAAGTCAAATGTTAAGGAGGTAAGATATTGATATAGCTGATTATATGTTTTATTATCCATTATCTCTTAAATATTCAGGTAGGCGAGAAAAGAAATCAACATTTTGGTTCCAGCTACCAGCTCGATATTTTATATCAAACTGATATTTTTGGAGGGTCATCCTCCATCAAGTTATCCGTTTGTTATTGTTAATTGTCAAAGAGTTTAATAACCATTGTAGTGCTTTGTGATCAGTAATAAGAGTAAATCTCGATCCATAAATATAATGTCTAAAATATTTAACAGCCCAAATAACTGCTAAACATTCAAGTTCAGTAGCATGTAATTATTTTCAGCAGGAGTTAGGGTGCGACTGGCATAAGCAATTACAATACTAAAGAAGATCCTCTCCCAGTCAACTCTGCAATTTTGTGATTAAAGGATTTTTACTAACTCTAACTTTATAAAATTCTTCCGTATCTTTACTGAACCATATCTATTGTCGTATGGAGTTTTAACACGACAGGCATTAACTTGATCAGTATCCGTTGATTCCTCTACAACCTCCATTTCATGATATACTGCGGCTGCTTTAGATGCAAGGATTTTAAGACGCTCAAAGAAGTCCATGTTAGGTGTAATCGTTAATTGATTTTTTTTTACTATAGTATGAAAAATTAGAAATGATTCAACACAATGCGATTTTGCCGATTTTATGTAAAAAAGAGTTAAAATAATACATTCCCCTTCGTAATCAGATAGCCTCACATTCTGTGTCACTTATATATGTTCAGTTGATTCAACATTTTCGCCGTTGCAATCTGGAGCTTCTGTATAATTTGAATCGTATATCAACCTTTGACGCTTACTTGGCGGTTCATCTCTATCTCTGAGGCCTCGATTAGAATGTTCATCATAATCATCATTCTCTTCTTGAGATTCCTGCGAAGAACTACTATAGAATTTAAATCCGAAGCTGGTGCGATCCAAAAAATCCACAGCGCATATGTCATTATTTTTTTGTATTACCGAAATGTTATTCATAAACTCATTCTATATCTAGTTCAATAGGATGACCAAAATCAAGGATAGTTCGACCGGTCAAAATCATTTATATTAATAGGATACTTTTCATTTGGTTCAATAAGACATTCGTCACCATTTTCATCAACAGAGTCCTCATCACTATCGGTTTAATTTTTTCCATCACATCATTTCTTAATAAATGCACTTTAAAATTTGATTCTGTTTTATCCGTATTATAAGGCATTCGCTGATTATTCTTTGTTAAGTTATCTGTATCTCGACGAATAGAAGAACGTATAATACTTCTAGTTGACTGATTACACATCTTAATGTGTTCTTCCCAAGTGGGTGCAGTCTTTGGATTAGATGAACTATAGCCATCGTTCTTTATCCAATCGCCCAGCACAAGCTCGAGCAAGTATCGTCGCTCCGGGAATTAGCTGAGGTGGAGGAATTGACTTTAAAAGTTTGGAGGTGGAGGTTTATATACTGGTTTTGGAACTTCTTCGTAAATTGGTACTGTAATTACGGTAGGTCTATTCTTTGGATCGTATGATCAGAATAAGGGATTTTCTGTTGTGGTACGTGAAGGCTCATTGAAATTATAAATAGATACAGTATGTGAATCGGATGTTAGATGAACTTAATCTCATCTCGATCACGTGAATTTCGGGGTGCTTAACTGGTGCTTACTGGTAGTGCTGTAATGTCTACGCCAAAAATATTGTTTATATTTTTTTTTTGTAATATGTACAAATTTGTTAAACGTATATACTAAAATCAGGAAAAAATAAACGATATTTTACCTTAAACGGAAAACGAATCTAACGCCAATTTATTACGGGTCACAACACACAAATGACGACCTTGGGAAGCTTTGCGCTCTATTCTCTGAGTTTAAATAACAGAACTAACATTTCAAAGTTTGCATTTTATAAAAAATTTTTTTTACTTGTTACGAAATAAAGTCTCTTTTTTTATAACGAAGTTAACGAACAAAGATGAAGTTCTACTTAATAACTTTATTATTAAGCGTTCTGCTTTACGTTTCAGCAGATGCTGCGGTCCACAAGTATGTTAGCATAAATTCATGGGTATGAACGTTTATCAAAAGTAAAACCAAACTTGCTGATTTGTGATATTTTGTTACATAAGGATGACTTTGAAAAAAGTTCCTGAGACTCCAGCTATGAAAGTGCATCGATATTCCCTGACTGGTCAGTATCTTACTCAAAAATATTTTGGTATCTCCCGCTACGTGCAAGAGGCAAACCAAATGTTTCTCCCTGATCAATATGGAAGGGTAAAGCATGGAGTACCTTTATCAAATTTTATGAATGCACAGGTAAATACATAAATGATTATATATTTGATTGATTTATTTAAATTACAACTGCGCATTCCAGTAAATAGAAAATTAT
Organism: Dentiscutata erythropus; assembly: GCA_910591965.1. Taxonomy (NCBI): domain Eukaryota; kingdom Fungi; phylum Glomeromycota; class Glomeromycetes; order Diversisporales; family Gigasporaceae; genus Dentiscutata; species Dentiscutata erythropus. The sequence continues at coordinate 4,784 of CAJVPY010000348.1, read as the reverse complement.
CTTAAGAATGTTGCTACCAATTTATATTGGTAGAAAAAAAAAGTCATTTTCAACTTTATTAAATCGAATATCAACAAGTTTTTAACCTCAAAAATAAATTTTACAGTATTATGGAGAAATTACTATCGGTACACCACCACAAACATTTAGTGTTGTATTCGACACGGGGTCATCAAACTTGTGGGTTCCATCAACCCATTGTACCTCAATCGCTTGCTTCCTCCATCGCAGGTACGATTCGGGACAATCTTCCACATACCAATCTAATGGCACAGAATTTGAAATTCACTATGGTACTGGAAGTTTAGAAGGCATTATTAGTAATGTAAGTCATATTAAGTTTTCTTAAAACCTTATTATATCGTTAAATTTAGATATTAATAATATCACTCAATTTTTTTAGGATGTCTTACAAGTAGGAGACGTTATTATTGAAGATCAAGATTTTGGTGAATCAGTTAAAGAGCCCGGTTTTACTTTTGCTTTCGGTCGCTTTGATGGCATCTTTGGACTTGGTAAGATTATCTAAATTAATTACATTATAGTTTATGAAAAATGATACATGAGTTATAGTTCTGATTTGCACATTGATCAAATATTCTTAAAGGTTATGACCGTATTTCCGTTAAGGGTGTTGTTCCTCCTTTTTATCATATGGTTAACCGTAATCTTCTTGACGAGCCAATTTTCTCATTCTGGCTTAGCGATTCTGAAGATTTAGGTGGTGAACTTGTTCTTGGCGGTGTTGACAAATCTCATTTTACCGGCGCTATCCATTGGGCTCCTGTGAAAAGAAAGGGCTATTGGGAAGTCGAACTTGAAAAAATTTCTTTCAACGGTGATGAAGTTGAAATGGAAGGAACTGGCGCTGCGATCGACACCGGATCTTCACTTTTGGCCGTACCTACAACTATTGCAGAATTAATTAACAAAGAAATTGGAGCCAAAAAGAATTTTGCAGGCCAATATGTTATAGAATGCGATAGAGTGCCTAGTTTACCCGATTTTAGTTTACAATTCGGTGGCAAATGGTTCACTTTGAAGGGTGAAGATTATATTTTGAAAGGTATGCAATAATAATTTTTATTTTTTCCTTTTTTAGTTTACAAGTATTTAATGCTATTCCTCGTTATAGCTCAAAATCAATGTATCTCCGGATTTATGGGTCTTGACATTCCTGAACCACTTGGACCTATTTGGATCAGTAAGTATTTTATTATTTATTAAAGGCCATTAGGTCTAATAGTAATAATAATAATAATAATAAACTCTATTTTATTAATTAATAATAGTTGGTGATGTGTTCCTTCGTAAATACTATACGGTTTATGATCTTGGAAATAATAGGGTATTTATCTTTCCGTATTGTATTGTTTGATGTCTTGTAATACAATTGACGTTTTTTATTGCTTTCATTTAGGTTGGGTTCGCTGATTCACAATAAATTGGCTTTTAGGACTTTTTTTACTTGTTACTATTATCATTTATTTTTTAAATTATATTTTTATATTGTATACGTAAATTAAATGTTGAGTTTTATGTATTGGTGATTTATTTCGGCTGCTAATAAATAAATATATGGGATTTTATGGTTAGAATATCTTTTAAAGCGTGAAATGTTAAAAATCCTGAAAGTATAAATCTTTCTAAACGTGGATGTTTAAAATCCAGATCTACCGGTTTTTTGCAAGGGGTTGTATTATTTTTGTTAACAGATTGAGTACAGTTTATGCTTGTCAAGCTTGAAATTGGCTAAATTGAGTACAGTTTATACTTTTCAACCCGAAATTGGTTGATTATTGGGCGATCAATTAACAAATGTATAGTATAATACGTAGCGTAGTATATACATATATATATTCATAAATATATACTTTTATTAAGGTACGTCAATACGTAAAACATTTTCTGATTACATGATTCTGTATAACGATGTTACGTGATTACATAGTATTGAAATCGACGACAAAATACGAAACATGCACATCTATTATTTCAATCTTACAAAACCAATAGTTTTATATCACTCTACAAGTAGTCATCAGAATTAATAAGTGCATTTTCTCTAAGTCCCGTATATTATATAATTATATATACTGTATATGTATGACATTTTTTTGTTTAAAAATTAACAGAAAATGTAAGCTGAATGTAATGTAGAAAATAAATGAAAACCAAACTTCGGGTTAATATGCTAATATACTCGTTATAGACTTATTTATGATGCAGAAACTTAAACATCGGGACAAGCCGAACGTTAACTGTTTTAAATTACGACATGTTGAAACATACACGAGTGCTGCCGAAGGAAATCAGGATTCAGCCCACGAAGAATCTGATTGGTGATATATATAATATGTGATATATGTTACCTATTACGACTATGTAATTTATTGGGTAGTTTAATAATATCGGGTAGAAGTTTTCCCATTTCTACCTCAAATTTTTAAAGGGCTGAATCCGAAGGCCGTATTATTGTAACATATCGGTATAGCCATATAGGGCATCATCAATCAAAATGTGTCATAAAAAATTGTTAATATATACGTAAAAAATTAATTGTAATATGGAATGTCCGACATAATTTATTATACTACGTATTGTTACAAATAGCATGTTACAATTAATTAATTAATTATACTTGGCATTTTTTTATTCTCACCTATGCCGTAACTTCATATGTCGTAATTTTATATAGTTTATTACATATCATGACTATCGGAGAATTTACTTAGTAATATTTGTTATTCACATCAATATATATCATTTTAGCATGCTTATGATCGTGTCGAAATTAATTATAACGTCGATTATCAACCCGAACTTTGATGGGGCCGCCTTTTATAAATTAGTAATACGAGTTTCGTCATCATGTCGTAATATATGAAACGATAAATAACCACAGTGTCGGGGAAATTATTGAACCATCTCCCCAGCGGCGCATGTATGGGGCGCAAACACATACCACTGGAGAGATTATTCATTATTCCCGACATCTCGGAGAATAAGTATTTTTATTACTACGTACTTGTTTAATATTAAAACATTAACTGTTAACAAAAAAATTTTTTACGTAAAAATTACGTAGTAATTAATTTTAATAAAATTTTATTATTACGTACAAACATATTAATTTAAACTTAATAATCATAAATATATATATAAAATATGATAAATACAAACTATACGTAATTAAAAACATCAACCAATGAAGTACAAAAAATTTTTTATTTTTTACATGTAATATTACATACTTTAAATGACCGAAATTAAATTTTAAAAATTCCGCCCATATGTCTTGATCAAATTTGTATATCGCAATTCATTACACAATTTTACGATTGTTGTCGATTTCGTGATTATACACAACGACTTTTAACGAGTATAGCTATGTCTAACAAAAAAATTATATATTTGAAATGCACGTCACACAAAAGGACGACAATCAGGTGAGCGATCTACATACATACATACAAAATCTGATCTAAAAAATCAATAACTTATAAACCATTCTAGGAATGTTATAAATTCATATACTCATTGTCTTTTAAGTTTGGAACCAATTCTATTTTGTATTTTTGATCAAATTTGTAGATCGAAAATAGAGATAGGCAAATCATTAATTACGTATTCTTACTTAAGATTACTTAATATTAAGATTTTTTGTAATAAGTATAGGGTTGTGCTACGGAAACTACAATTTCATAACACATGTAATTAGATTTCATGTAATTTTCATCATGTTATATATAATGTACAAACTCGGCCAGTATTTTTTGTATCATTTGATTTAAATATACAGTATGATCCAAATTGTTACATGAAACTAATTTACCGAACCCTAAACAAGTAAGAATGATGATAAATAATTCTTACAATCCAATATATATAGAGCGTCAATTCTTGATGCTTACATAATCAATGTTGATTAGCTAGCGCTAGGTTGAATTATCGCAAATATGTTCGGTATCTGATAAAATTTTGTAGATCGCAATCACCTGATAGTCGTCCGATTGTGAGTTACATTTTTTAACCAGATTCAACATATAGTATTTCATTTTCTTGCCATATCATGCTTACTAAAGTCATTGTCCGCAGCGCAATCGGGCGATTGCGAACGATGATTTATACGACGAGCAAAAAAAGATTATATTTCATATTGAATCCTTGGCTAAAAAAACGTACCTTCATGATTGCGATCTACAATATTTGATCAGATACACTGTTTTGCAATAAATGGCAACCTTTATCGCTGTTCGCAAAATGATGTATCTTTGTAGGATGATAAAATAAAAAGTAATAACTATAATAATAAATCCTCTGACGGAAATGTAATTCAGCTAAAAAATTCTATCAATTTGTCTGAGGATTTTTTTTAATATATGGATTAAATTAGGAAAGAAATACGTATGCAGGATTTTAAAAAATTCACGTGGTTTGTAAAACCTCAAATAGATCAAGATAATCGAAATTATTGCAGGCACATGATTTTGACACGAAATATAACTATATATATGTTAAAATCATGTTTTGTACGTTTTTTAATGTCTCGTTTTCCCAGAATTGTACCTTGGACAACTTTAGAAGAATATCAACAAGTATATCAGTGGTTATATACTGATGATCCAAAACAAAATGAATTAGGTGTCAAACGCGTAAGCAGAAAGCTTAGTTATTGCATACAGTATCCCCCAAAATAATACCCCATGATTAAGACCCGGGTATTATTCACCACCCATCCTACTTAATTCTTGAATAAGACCCGGGGGGTATAACTATAATGA